>JADRCC010571080.1:0-11775 GCA_019843855.1 Hylomyscus alleni
CCAACACAATTTTTCAAATACATGGAAAGAATTCAACTTAATATGGAAAATCAAAAGCCCAAGATAGCACAAAACAATTCTCAACAATAAAAGAACTTCTGAGGTAATCATCATCCATAAACTCAAGTTGTACTACAGAGCAATAGTGACAAAAACCACTGGTATTGGTACAAAGACAGACAGATTGATCAATGGAATAGAATTGAAGACCCAAATATAAACCCACCTGTGGATACTTGATCTTTGACAAAGAAGCCAAAGTCATTCAGTGGAAAAAGCAAAGCATCTTCAACAAATGGTGCTGGTTTAACTGATGCTCTGCATGTAGAAGAATGCAAATGGATCCATATTTACCTCCTAGGACAAAGCTCAAATTCAAGTGGTTCAATAACCTCAGCATAAAACAAGATATTTGGAATTTAATAGAAGAGAAAGTTGTAAAGAGACTGTCATTGGCACAGGGGAACATTTCCTGAATAAAACACCAGTGGTTCAGGCTTTAAGATCAACAACTGAAACTGAAATGCTTCTGAAAGGAAAGGACACTGTTAATGGCAAAATGGCAACCTATAGATTGGGAAAAGACTTTCACTACCTTTCATATGATAGAGGGCTTTTAATATAATAGCATATATATATGACTGTCCTCTGAGAGGCTCTACCAGTAACTGACTGAGACAAATGCAGATACTTTCGGCCAACCATTGGATTGAGGTCAGAACCGATACGGAAGAGTTAGAGGTAGGACTGTAGGAGCTGAAGGAGATTACAAATCCAGAGAAAGAACAATAGTGTCAACTCACCTAGACCCCTTAGAGCTCCCAGAGACAAAGCATACACCAAGGAGCATACAAGAGTTGGTTTATGGCCCTGGGCACATGTGTAGCAGAGGACTGCCTTGCATGGCCTCAGTGGAAGAGGATGCACTCAATTCTGTGGAAACTTGATGCCACAGGGAAGAGGGATTCTGGTGGAAGTGAGGTGGGGGTAGGTGCGCAGGTCAGGGAGCACACTCTCAGAGGTCAGGGGGAATGGGGTAAAGAACTCAACGTGGGACCAGGAAGGGGGGACAACTTGGAATGTAAATAAATAAAATAATTTAATAAAACAAATATTGCAGCATGTGTAGGGGAGGCTAAAGAAGGGAGGAAAAGCAAATTCTTCTGAACGCATGAAAATTAGATTCTAAGGAAATAAATAAATCAAAATATGAATTTCTCCTTAAAGGGGATGATTCATAATGATTTTCAAAACCAATACAAACAACTAAATAAAAAAACTAAGAAGATTAAAAAAACAATGGAAGCAACAGAAGGGAAGAACATCATTAAGAAGTATGAGACAATTTCCATTTAAAACTTAATTATCAAACACATTCTTCTAGCTCATCCTGAGTGTTTGGCATTTTGTGATACTCTGCTGGAACATAATTGAAACCAATAAGAGTGGTTTAGTTTCAAATGACGCTACAGCAAAAAAAAAAAAAAAAATGTGTGGCTCAAAACATATCAGTATGTTTTTGTCACCTAAGAAGGACTATGGGGGCTAATTTAGAATGCCAGAAAATCACCCTGAAACGTTAGTTCTCACTGTCATCTGTTCCTGCCATTCTTCAAATTTTGGTATTTTTAAGCATGTGATTGTCATTCTGTGATTTTAAAATTAGCCACTAGCTTCAGGAACTTTGTCTAAAAAAGGAGATTAAAATAAAGGTGTCCATACTAGTGCCAACATTACTTATATTAAAGGGGATCAAGGAAAAAAGAATGGAAACTATTTCTTTTTACTTATTTCATTGGATAAAGAATTTATCAGTATTCCATTCTACTAACTGCAGGACAGTGTATATTAGCATGTGTGGGGTTCTGGAAAATATCAATGGCACATGTGTCAAAGGCTTATTCTTTAGTTTTGTGTAAGTGGAAGGCAGTAAATCATTTACTCTCTTAGGGAAATCCTTGGAAAGAATTATGGAGCCATAGTCTCAATATCTCTCTTTTAGTTTTCAGAAGCCACAAGGGGACATGTTTTCTCTGCTAAAAGGTCAAGACCACAACACACTGCTTTGCAGCAGGCTCCAACAATGGGAATAACTAAGCTTAGAGTGAAAACATGAGCCAATATAAACTTGTCCGATGAATTTCTTTGCTTGGGATACTTTGTCATGATAATGGAAAACAAAGTAACACAAACCTCCCAAGCACGGACATTATCCTAACTACTTGAACAAAGAAAATTAAAATAAACCTCAAGCATTTGTAGAAACTAGATAGTGGTGCAATGCAGCTTTCTACAAAAGTGCAGAATGTTCACTGAAAGATGGTAGCACTGATACTGGGTGAAGGGGTCACGGAGCTTTGTAAAGTCAGGAGGAAGAAACAAATATTTTGATTTTTAAATGAATATTTTGGATCAACATTTGCCAACTTGAAAACCTTGAGTCATCTTGTAAGAGGCAGCTTCAAACGAGAAAAAGTTTTCATCGTGTTTCCCTATAAGTAAGTCTAGGAGACATTTTCTTCCAATTTGCCATGTAATGGCCTAGCAAACTGTCGGTGGCTCCAAACCCTGTGAAAACAAATTGGGAAAGCTATAGTAAGCAAACCAGGAAGCAGCCTTTTTCAGTAATCTCTTCTTGAGTTCCTGCCTCCAGGTTCCTGCCTTAGTTCCTTCCCTAAACTCCCTGTATGACACAGGGCAGCCATATGCTGAAGTGAGCCCTTCCTTCCCACACAGCTTGCTTCACTCCTAGTTTTTTTATCAAGGGGATACAAAGTGATTCTAAAACACTGTATAACTACTGAATCTTATAAGTGGCAGAGAATCATTTGCTAGCATCTACAAGAACCAAGGAACTTAATCTCTCAGATCAGCAGAGATGATTAAAGGATACAGATTTAGTGTAATACTTACAATTAAAGGATACAGATTTAATTTAATACTTAGAAAGTGAATATACAATTAAAAACTAGAAAATTAAAAAAAATTTATTCTGGGATGCTCAGTACCATTTCTTTAGGTATATCACTTAAGATCACAGCCAGAGAATGGCAACACTTATGGAGAGCTGATCTTCCCATCTCAATTAACATAAACACAATAATTTAACCCAGACGTGGCTAGAGACCCATCTCCCAGGTGATTCTAAATTTTGTTCAGGTGATAGCACTAATTATTACACTGCTCTACTATAAAGGCTATAAATTTTAGGAGTCATTCAGAACAACACGTTTTTAAATAGAAAGAAAGGTGCATGCATCACTTTCCAACTGATACACCTTTGCCATCTGAGAACATTTATAACTCTATTCTTACATTTCCATTGGAGTTCTTAGTTTTTCCTGACAACTTTCTCACATTTAGATTTCAGATACCAATCAAAACCACAAGTCTTTTTGTGAAGACTTTACCTGTCTAAATATCAGTCAAGTTCTCTCTTTGTATCATTTAATTTCATTGCTGTGATATTTATTTTAAATAGTTTTGTTCTGTCACCTAGAAGAGTAGGTTAACAATCAGAACTTGGATTGCTTGTCCATCCCACATAATCAGCAACTGCACCAGTAAATGATTATGTTAATACACACTTATTAGTTTAATGCATGTTTATTCATTAGCAGTGCCACATGATAGTAACATATGTATTAAAATATTCAGAAAAAGATATTATTTCTGGGAACTGGATTATTAAAGTTATGTAGAAAATGGAATGTATAATGCAATGTTTTTACAATAAATTATTTAAAATACGTCAACGGAGTTTAATTCATCAATTAACTACCTCATGAATGGACAAATGTGCCATGTACTGGGTTTGTTGTGGGGACCTCTTGTTCTGCAAGATGAGAGTTCTGGTCAGGTGGGCAAAAAATTTGGTGAGTCGACACAAGGAAGTGCTGAGTCTGAGTGTATTTCTCAAAATTGGCATCAGGCTTTTACAGTCATTACAAGAGATAAATGAGAAATCTGGCAGCTCAACAGTTGAAGTACATCTGAAACCACCTGAAACACACTGGGTCTAAAGCAGCAGCCATCTCCTCTGGACTGGTGCAGCACTTCTGGGCTCTGAACACGCTTGGGCCCACATGGGCCGGAATCCCAGGGGGCTGCAGGTGCACCAGCCAGGGGGGTAGAGGCTCGAATCTCAAATCTAGAATGCTGACTACTGCACACTGTCTCTCACATACTCACTTGGCTCAATGTCCCACCCATCCTTATTAAAACACCCACTATGCTAATCATCTGAGCTAGTAGAGACACACTCTTTCTTGCTAATTCCTAGGAGTGGTTCAGCTGTTTGAGACTGAGAATGGGAATTCTACTTGATCTTGCCCTGGGAAAAATCTCCGATTCTCTAAGCTTCAGTGACCTACCCACAATGCTGAAGGCAATTAGTCTAGATGGGTAACATTCTTTATGAAATTCCAAGCCAGGGTTTGACTAAGATGTTGGAACATTGGTAAAGGTCAGAGAGCAAAGTACAATTTTGTCTAGTTATTAATAAATCTTGGTGGGCACCTAGCACGTGAGCTCACAAGGACATAACTGGGCTACCTCTGAGTTAGGGAATGCCATGAATGACTGAATATCCAGGAAGCACAAACTCCCTTTGAAGTCATAACGTCTCTTGTCCATGGTCAGGCTTTTAACCCTGATATTGCAGATTTTACTGGAGTAGATGAGTGGACATGGCACAAATGATAACTATATTTTCTATTTTAACATTAAAATATTTAGTAGTTATTTCAAACTTTTTAAAAATGCCAAAATAATTTATTTTACATAGGTGTTAAGATTATGCTTATTTTGGTGTGGATGTGGGTATATAAGTATATGTACATACATGTGGTTATGTGTCCATAGGCATCATTCCTCAATAGCTGACCACTTTGTTTTGAGACAATCTATTTTATTAGGCCTTATTAAGTGGGTAACTAAATTGTCTTGCTAGTTAGCTCCAAAGATCCTCTTTTCTTTACCTGCTTAGTGCACAGATTACAAGCTTAGATAGTCAGGCTTGGGTATGGGAGGTCATACTGGATTACCAATACTTGCTGTCAAGAAACTTACAGACTGAATTACATCTCTTACCATATTTTTCTTTTATGTATACTTTAGTAACTTTATTATAGTAAATTAACAATTAAACATTTTAAGTATTTTCTTGTCATGCAGTATTGCTATAAAGATATAACTTTAATTTGGTTCTAAGAAATTTTATGTACTATAATTAGAAATTCAATTTTTGACATTCATCATTTTTAAGATCTTATGTTTACACACACACACACACACACACACACACACACACACACACACACATACACATTTAAAGCACATTTATCCTGAAGTCTTTTAAATACCTTATTTGTTTTACTTTCATGTTATCTACAGCTTAGTTCTGTTATCACTTAAATAAAAAGTAATAGTCCTCTCATTCTGTAATGTAGCTGTGCCAGATAAGCTTACTTGTTTCTAAACTTAAAATGACCTGGAGTTATTTGGGAGGAAGAGCCTCAGTTGAGAAGATGTCTCCATCCATACTTCCTGTAGGTAAATCTGAAGGGAGTTATCTTTAATTAATTGTTAATATGCATAGGGCCTTTTCATCTTTGTTACCACACCTGGCAGGTGTTGCTGAATGTAGGCTAAGAAAGCCATGAGGAGAAAGTCTATAAGCAAGTTTCTTCCATGGCTTCTATTTCAGCTCTTGCTTCCAGGTCAGTGCCTTGACTTCTGTTCCTGACTTTCTTTGATGATAGAGCATTGTGATGGATATTTGTTTGCGGTATGTAATCACAAGGATAGAAAACTAATTGATACAATGACCTTTTAGGTAATATTGCTTTCCTCTTCATTTTGTCTTGAAAATTTTTAATCCTCTTATTTGATTACTACTGAGAATGTTTAGGGTTAGTATTGCTTGTGAATCCATGTGTTTAAGGGTGAGTTAAGGATCAATTGAGGATTGAATAATTTTTCAGAGAACACACCCTTCAAGGAGACTGATTCTTCCTCTCTCAGATGCAGATTGTCTTTACCTCTTTATTGAGGCCTTTTTAAGTTTCTCTGATCCATGTTAGCATGCCAATTTTTTATTAGATATTTTCTTTATTTAGATGTCATATGATTTCTCCTTTCCCAGTTTCCCCTCCAAACACACACACACACACACACACACACACACACACACACACAAAACAACAAGAACAAATCCCTGTTCCCTCCCCATCCACTTGCTCACCACCCCATCTTCTCCCATTTACTCACCCTGGCATTCCCCTACACTGGGGCACAGAACCTTTACAGGGCCAAGGGCCTCTCCTCCCATTGATGACCAACTTGACCATCTGTTACCTTCCCCCATCACTTCAGTCATTGGACTTCTGGCAACCTCTGCTTGGAGGCTATCACCTGGTAGCTAAGACAAATGTTCTCTGTTGACTGTCGGTTAGTCTTTGAAGAAGCCACCTGAGTATGCCCATCACCTGTGTATGCCCACTGCCTGAGCACGCCAGCTGCCTGAAGATCTTCTGAACCTGGGGACTTTGACACCTGAACTTTCTTTGCAGTATAATCTAGAGACTTGTTTTCGGTTTCTCTTGTGACTATAAAAACCCCTGTTTATTCTCAGTAAAGTGGAGCCTTGATTGGGACACAACTTGGCTTCCTGTTTTCTCTTTGCATTTCAAACCCTTTATTTCAGGTCCTTTGTTCCCTCCTGGCTGAGTGAACCCCATTTGTGAAGCTGTGGGATGCTGGAGAGGTTGTGGAGAAACAGGAACACTCCTTCATTGTTGGTGAGATTGCAAGCTGGTACAACCACTCTGGAAATCAGTTTGATGGTTCCTCTGGAAATTAGACATAATTCTACCAGAGGACCCAGCTATTCCACTCCTGGGCATATACCCAGAAGATGTTCCAACATGTAATAATGAATACAAGATCCCCAATGAAGGAGTTAAAAAAAGGACCAAAGGAGCTGAAGGGTTTGCAGCCCCTTAGGATGAGATACTAAATGAAGGACATTATGAAATTTCCAGGCAAATAGATAGAATTAAAAGACACCATCCTGGATTTGTCAGGCAGTGTGGATGCTCACAGCCATCCATTGGACTGAGCACAAGATCTCCAATGAAGGAGCTGGAGAAAGGACCCAAGGAGCTAAAGGGATTTGCAGCCCAACAGTAGGAAGAACAATATGAACTAACTAGTACCCTCAGAGCTCCCAGGGACTAAACCACCAACCAAGGAGTACACATGGTGGGACTGATGGCTCTGGCAATATTTTTTTCACTCTACTGGTCTTATATTAGTAGTCATATTGTTGATATTTCATAGGGAAAGCTTCTTTGCTATCTCCAGAAGACAGTGGCAACCGAATCCTGGTACTTTGGCTCTCAATCTTTGTGATGATTCTTCATTAATCATTCTAGAGCTTTAGGATTTGTTGTTGTTTGTTGCTGTTTGTTGTTTGTATTTTGTATTTTTATTTTTTGAGATGTATCTATTGGTGCTGACTACCCCAGGACCACTTCCTCTCCATATCATGATAAGCTCTGTACTTCTATAACCTTCTCCATCTCTTGCAAAATGAAGCACATTTGATGATTGATGAAAGAGCTACTCCTATCTGTGGACATAGTAGTAAATGCTTAGAATTATCTTGAAATTATATAAGAATATTGAGATGTGTAGATTCTTTTCTCAGAACTTTGTGTTTTCAAGCCATAAGTAGTTGGGTAGGTTACAGTACTGGCATAAATACACCCGCATTGTAAACTTTAATTTAATTAGAAAGCTATTTGTTACCCCCAAAATAAAAAAATTCCACCATTTCACCATTGATAAGAGCTTGTCTGGCTGTTCCTTCGCTGGATAAGATACGAGGAAAAGGTATATGGATAATGGAGTTCAGAATAGTTTTTTGGCTTTTTCAGAATTAAATTCCATTCTTTTATACTTGAGAGTAAGTTATTCTATTTTAGTAATGTACATTTGCTGTGATTTATAGATTCCAATTAAGTTAGACAGTCTTAAGTTATTCTTTTATTTTGTACACGTGTTTTTGTTATCTTTAGTAAGAATGTGGAACATTCATGTCTGGTGACTTATTTCTTTTGTGGTTTTCACTTACATTTTCTCAACTTTTTAATGGTTATTAATTTTTGTATTTACAAATATTGGGTAATTTAAATTCAGCTTCTCAAATATTCACAAGCATAGTTTCTCATATGTGTCTGTTAATGAGATATTGTAAGAGCATGGACATTTTAGTCAAATTATTCTTCATACTTTCTTACTAAGAATTTTTTTGTTTGTAAAATTTATTCCATTCTACATTTTTCTTTGCTTTGGGATTGAACTTTCTTTCCTTCATTTTAAACTTTAAACTCACTGTCCCTTAAATTTTTATATTAAATGATATGTAATTCAGACATCTGAAAATTTAAACCCAGTATTTTGTCTCCTATACATTATAGATTAAAATGTCCATTTGGATATTCAACTTTTTAATTTAAAAATAGAACAATTTTCAAAAGTATTGAATCTGTAAAAGAAATTAATAATTAAACCTATTATGGATTGATCAACTGAAAGAATCTTTCTCCATGTTCTAAAATGTTCTGTTAAACTATTATGGGTTAAGATAACAAATTGGGAATGTTCAAAGCAAACAGATTTCAGAATATTATGAAAGTTAATTGAGCACACAATTATGTCAGCCATAACTTTTTGATTAAATTGGTTCTTACGAACTTGCCAAGTCATTATGAATCATTAAATCCTCAATCACTTGTGCAAATCTGTAGTAGCTAGCATCTTTTTTTTTCCTTTTCAGTGTCTAATTTTATGCATTACTTTTAATTGTACTAGAGTGTATATAAATGTACCAGTCATGGTGGGATAAGAAATGAGGTAATATGTATGAAAGTAATATGTAATTAAATCCAATTTAGACCATTTGTTTATTTTATGAATAACAGACAGACCTAATACTTTAAGCAATATGCATTTTGATCAAAATGAATAAAGCATGCTTAGAAATACATTTGATCACTAGCTTCAGCTGTGTCTTTGCAATGATTAAAATGCTAGTCATTTTCCTCAATGAATTAAAAGATCTCTGACAACAGAAGTTTAAAACTATGTAAGTCCAAATCTCGTAAGTTCTTTTACTCATCCTTTCAGGTAATCACTGCAATGCATCTGGAGACAACTCTTAAAGGAGGCACTGAAAGGAGGGACCTTTTACAAATCAGTGGCATCTTGAAATTTAACTTGATTATCTGCTGGGATTAATTTTTATTTATACATGTCTCCCAAACAATGGGAAATAGATATCCCCTGATATGCAGAATTGATTAGCTAATCATACAGTGAATCTGGAGAAATTATCCAATGCACAAAAGCAAGTACTCTGTAAGCATGAGGACCTGAGGATAAATCTCAAGCACACATTGAAAGAATTGAGCATGGTTCTGTGTGCCAGTGACCCAGATTTGAAATAGTAGGGGCAAACTGATCACAAAAGTCTGCAGGCCAGTCAAATAGAAGCAAGCAAGGAAGGCCCAGGACAGGGAGCTAGCCTAGCATGACCACTAATCCTATGCTGGGTAGAACTTGACAGGGAGCAGACCATGAATGAGATGACCCTTAACTGATGTCCACCTATGAGCTAGGCACAACACTACAGGCACAACACTACAAGAGCACTCTTGCAAAGATGGCAGACATTCAGAGACCCTAACAGCCACTTAAAGGAGCAAGTAAGTGGTGGAGAGATGGAAGAGAAAGAGAAACAGAATGATGTAGACACAATGAAGAGAGCAGAACCAAAGACTCAAAGGTAGTGAGAAACAGCCTGATGTGAGTAGTTGGTGATGCCACCTGGGACTGTGGTAAGGTCTGGGTCTGAGCTGCCACTGGGATCCACTTCTGGGTCCATAGCCCTGCAGCATCAGGGGTTCATTTACTACCAAACAGGAGGACATCCCTGGGTCTGGATGTTGGTGTCTGTGGGGTAGGCATAACTGACTCCACCCCTTACCTGGGCATTCAGGAGAGCTGACCTTAGAGCTGATCCTGCCTGTTCCAGCTACAATACTCAGGGGAGTGGCTACCACATTGCAGTGAGTTACAGATGTGCCAGCCCGGAGGATATGAGTGTGGGAGAGCTGGTCCTGCTACTCACCTCCTGTGTGCTTGGCATTGACCAGAGGGATACTCTACTCACTCCTTGATCCTCACCACCTGTGGCAGATGGGGCACCAGGCTCCAGGATCAAGAGAGCAGGAGAGCTGGTTCCAACCCTCACCTGCTGCAGCACTTGGGACAGTGGGCCCTGTACCTTGCTTGGGCAGCAGGGTAGAGCCTGCCTTGGTTGCAGGGATTCCTATGAGGAGCCAGCTCAAAGGGAGTGAGAAAGGAAGATACAGCTGTCTGATCAGCTCAGATACCCCTCAGACCCAGATCCAGGGACTTGAATTGGTCCAGTCCAACGCCTACTCCATTGATGACCTGCTGGAGTGTATGAAGGGGCAAATCTCTAACTACATGGATCTCCATGACACAGGACAACAAGTTGTTTGAGAGGAGTCCTGAGTAGCAGAAACCGGAGGCCTCATACCAGACCAACATACCATTGCAATGAACATTTGCAAGCAAAGAAGTGTGGACAAAAGGACATACTGTGGGACACACTGTGACACACTACAGCTTCCAAAGCGATTTTTTTCTGTGTTTGGGAGGGGGATTTTGCAAGAGTGTTGAGCAGGTAAGAGGAACCAGGAGATTGGGGTGGATGTTGTAAAATTCACAAAGGACCAGTAAAGACTATTTTAAAAGAAAAAAAAGAAAAGAAAAGAAATTGAGACCTAATAAGACTCTGAAGACATGGCCCCTTCAGTAAACTTCGAGGTTATCTATTAGTAGCAGTATCTGTATAGCTTACTTCTTTTTTGCTGTCTTAAAATACCTAACAAAAGCAACTCAAGGAAAAAACAGGCTTTATTATTTTTTTATCACAATTCAAAGTTTCACCCATCATGATAGGAAAGACTGGTAGGCAGGGGTGCTGACCTAAGCTTTAAATTCCTGCCCTTGGACTTTAGATCTTCTGCTAAAGGCAGGTAGATTTCTGTGAGTTCCAGGCCAGTCTGGTCCATATAGGAATTTCCCAGTCAGCCAGCAAGTCTCAACAAAGTAAAACAAAACAATCAAACAAACAAAACACTAAAACAAAACCAAAATCTAAGGCAAAATCAAAACAAAAGTAAACAAAACCAAACAATGGGAAAGGCTCAGTGTACTCGGTAAAGAGGAGAAGGTAGAAATGATTCTTGTACTCAGCTCTCGTTGTCTTCTTCAGACAATCTAGGATCCAAACCTAGAGAATGACCTCAGAAAATATCGATTGACCCACATCAATAATAAAGTCAAGGTATCCTTCATAGACATTTTCACAGGTGTGCTTTGCAGATGGTGTTTCTAAGATTATTTTACAGATGTTTCTACATCCAGTATAATCTAGGTCCCATAGTCCAAAATAAGGCATAAAAAAATCTATTTAAAATGTCTTCCAGTTCAAGTTGCAAAGTGTGATGATATACGTGTGGTAATTAAGGTATACAACAGAAAAACAAGTGTGCCATCTACTGAGAGAATTAGCTAACTCCGGGTCACCAGTAAGTATTGCTCCAATGCCTATTGAAGATGAATTCCAAGTCACTTTGGTTTTGTTTGTTTGTTTTTGTTGATATTTTTCATAGCTCA
>JADRCC010571080.1:11875-23783 GCA_019843855.1 Hylomyscus alleni
CAAAACAATCAAACAAACAAAACACTAAAACAAAACCAAAATCTAAGGCAAAATCAAAACAAAAGTAAACAAAACCAAACAATGGGAAAGGCTCAGTGTACTCGGTAAAGAGGAGAAGGTAGAAATGATTCTTGTACTCAGCTCTCGTTGTCTTCTTCAGACAATCTAGGATCCAAACCTAGAGAATGACCTCAGACAATATCGATTGACCCACATCAATAATAAAGTCAAGGTATCCTTCATAGACATTCTCACAGGTGTGCTTTGCAGATGGAGTTTCTAAGATTATTTTACAGATGTTTCTACATCCAGTATATTCTAGGTCCCATAGTCCAAAATAAGGCATTAAAAAAATCTATTGAAAATGTCTTCCAGTTCAAGTTGCAAAGTGTGATGAATATATGTGTGGTAATTAAGGTATACAACAGAAAAACAAGTGTGCCATCTACTGAGAGAATTAGCTAACTCCAGGTCACCAGTAAGTATTGCTCCAATGCCTATTGAAGATGAATTCCAAGCCACTTTGGTTTTGTTTGTTTGTTTTTGTTGATATTTTTCATAGCTCATTCTGGGCGTGGGGTCTGTAAGAGACCATGTGCAATGTATACTGTCATATGCAAAGTTGTCAGTACGTCTCTCAGGGTACACAGGAAAGTGGAAACTCATTTTCACTTAAGTATCCCATTGCTTGGTCTTGCTTTCATTATGAGTCATTTGACTCTTAAAGAGAAAGGGATGTGGGAGAGTGGTCACAGCCACTGTTACCTTAGTTACCTAAACAGGACAGCTCTAGCCAGCAAGCTGTATTTAGAAATGTGTAGGTGCATTATTATCTCTACCATTGAAAAGTGAGCTTAAATTAAACATTAGCCAACTGTAAGAACAGACGCCTACACCTACTGCAAATGTCATCAAGAAGCAATAGATGATGCCCAGGAGAGAAACTCAGAGCTGGTCATCCAAAAATTGCATTTTCTTTTCTTTTTTCTTGTCTTTTTCATCTCTTCTTTTCTCTTTCCTTCCTTTCATCCTTCCTTTCTTTCTTCATTCCTTTTTGCTCCCTCTCTTTTGATTTTTTCTTGCTTGCATGTTTTTATTACTTCTTTATTTTATGTACTTGTTTGCTATACATGAATACATATATTCATATTTGCATGCAACACGTATTTGTGGCCATGTATGTGTATGTGTGTGTACATACAGAGATTGATATCAGAGATTGATATCAGGTGGCTTCCATTTTTTTCTATCTTAATTTTTGAGACAGGATTTCCCACAAAGAGAAATCCCTGATTTAGATAGACTAGTGAATGATAATCCAGTATCTACCTGTCTTTGCCTATCCATTTCTGGGAATACGCCACCACATCTGACTTTGTATGAGGGTGCTAGAAATCTGAACTCAGGTCATTGTGCTAAACATAGTAAGCAGTACATTCATTTTCTCAGACTTGGCTCACTAATGTTCAAACTTCTGTTTTCTAGTTATGATAGGGATGCTATACCATTGAATCTCCAAAATATGGTTGTTTAAAAAGATAATTTCAAGTTCACTTGGTATTCCAACATCCCAACTAAGATAGGGGAAATCTCGAAAGCCACATGCCTAGGTAAAGAATTACAGGAGTTGGTAATTAACAACTGTTAAGAGAGGGAGAGAGAAAAAAAGGGAACTTGTTTAATCTAAAGATGATACCCAATTGACTATCCAATGCCAAGTGGTCAGCCCTGGAGACCTATATATGTAGACAACAATAAAGAGGCTCAGCATGTTTTATTTATATGTTTATTCATAATATATTATGTATTTATATTATTATAATATTTATGAACAATAATTATAGAAGAAGCAGCAAAATTTAGGGAAACCTGGCATATGAGGGTAAGAGGAAAGAAAAGGAGGAGGAAGTTATATAATTTTAATTAAATAGCCAAAGACAAGTCTTCTTACTTGTTTCTTCTTTGCATTTTTCACTGACTTATTATTTTTATTTTCTGTGCTAAAGTGGTATTATGTCTATAAACACTGAAATCTCATTCTGCCATTTTGATAAAAAAATTCCTACCTCATTTTTCATTCTTTTCATTAATAGAAAGCCACTTTCAAGATTTTCACAGAATTTTTCTCTTTGTTCCTTTCTCCAGGGTGTCTTTTCATTTTTTATTCTATATACATATATGTGCATATATAGATATATAATTTATTTGCATGGTAAATGCTCATGTACCAAATTTCTAATATGTATGTATGAAATATCATATGTACAAATTTATATTAGAAATTTTGGATCTATTTGATGAAAAACATCCATTACCTCTCCAGATTATTGCCTTTGCTTTTTGTTAAGGACATGTGAACCTCTTCTCCTAGTACCTTTGAATTATATTATATACAATTATTAGCTGTGGTCACATGGGGTATAACACCTGATCAGATCATATTTTTCCTGTCTGAGACTTGCCTTTTTTTAATCAACCTCTTCCCTCCTGCTGTAATTCCCTCTCTAAGCCACTGGCATCAGATCTACTAAAGTCAGAATCCACATATGATAGAAATCATTTGGTAATTTGATTTCACTGCCTGGCATACTTCACTTACCACCAAATCTTTCCTTTCCATTAACTTGTCAAAAATTTAAAAAGATATCTTTTTTGTAATCTGTGTAGGGATTTACTTTGAACATGTATACTATAGGTAGAAATATGTTAGTATAGCTATTTTGGAAAATTGAAATTCCCAAATCAACAAGAACTATTATCATAAATTCCAGCAATCCACTTCTGTCTGTAGACAACTGAACTGGAATTAAAAAAAAAAAAACTTGAAGATTTATTTGTGCCCCCATATTTAGTTTAGTACTGTTCATGGTAGCTCGGTATGGCGATATCTGAGTGTTCATGACTGAATGAAAGAAAAGGAAAATGGGATACAGTGACTTGTAATCAAGGAACTCTTAAATTGTAGTCAGAAAACATGGCTCCATGTTCATGTATGGAAGAAAGAAAGGGTGAGAAAGATTCTCTACCATGAGAAACAGGCAAGGGTAACAGCAAAGACTCAGATGCAACCAATAGACAGAAGCTGCTGACCTCTGCGGTTGAATTAGGGGAAAGCTGGGAGAAGCTGGGCAGGAGGGTGACCCCGTAGGAGGACCAGCAGTCTCAATTAATCTGCACTCCTGAGATCTTTCGAACACTGGACCACCAAACACCAGCTGACATGAGGCCCCCAACACTTATACACCAGAGGACTGCCAGGTATGGCTTCAATCAGAGATGATGTACTTAATCCTCAAGAGACTGGAGGCCCCAGGGAGTTTAGATGTCTGGGATGGGGGTTGGAGGGAGAGATATCCTCATGGAGACAGGGAGGCGGGGAGGAGGTATGGGATGTGTAACAGTCAAAGTGTGGACCGGGAGAGGGATAAAATCTGGAGTTTAAAACAAATAAATAATAAATAGTATCTGGCATAACATTTTTCTTTTCCTCCGTCTGTATCTCTGCTTTTGACTCTCTGTTGCTTGTCTCCGCCTTCCCTCCTCTTTCACTCAATGTGTTTATGTGAGTATGCATGTGTACTCCCCTGCTTCCCCCACACCCCTCTGCCCCTCGTGTGTGTGTGTGTGTGTGTGTGTGTGTGTGTGTGTGTGTGTGTGTGTGCGTGCATGGGCAGACCAGAGGGCAACCTGGGACATAGTTCCTCAGGCATCAGGCTCCTCATTTTTTTAGACATATTATCTTACTGCACGGGCACTCCCAAACACTATATAAGTTAAACTACTTGCCCAAAAGTCCAGAAACCTAACACCTCTGCTTCCCCTGCACTAGGCTTATAAACAAACATCTCTATGCTCGGCTTTCTCATTTGGGACCCAGGGATCAAGCTCTAGTCTTTATATTTGTATGTCCAACATTCACTGACTGAGCCTTTCCAAGTTGTTATCTTTTTAGCCATAACATTTGAAGTACTTCCTACTACTTAAAAGCAGAAAAGTAAAGTTGAATTTAGTGCAACAGGACTGCAGGATACTTGGCAAGACAATACATAGGGATTATAAATTCAAGGCTTGTCTGGGCAATTTGCTAAGACCTGGCACTCGCAAGATGAAAAACACAAGTGCCTCAGGACATAGCTGCTGCCAAGTATAAAGCTACAGGTTCAGTCTTCAGATGTACAGTGGAAAAAAAAGTAGCACATTGCATTAAGAATGTGTTAATGAATATCCTTATGTGATGAATTTTAAAAAGTTACATTTAATTATTCTGTTCCTCTATATCTCCAGTGTTATCTTTCGAGAATCCCTTCTCTGGATCTTCATTACAGCTAAATGCCCAGCTGCACTTGGTGTTTATTGTTTCATCTCACTTTGTCTTTGGGTTCACTGTCTGAATCGGGTCTCCCTTCAATTACCTATTGCCTTAGAGAGAACAAACAACTCTGAAGTCAGAAGTTCAAAATAATCTTTTTTTCCATATGTATTTTTTGGATTAATTTACTTCTTCACCAAAACTGATAATAAATGTTACTGAGTTCCATGACATCACAAAAATTGTAGGCAAATGAATAGAACTAGAAAATATCATCGGAGTGAGGTATTGCAGACACAGAAAGATAAACATGATATATATTCACTTATATGTGAGTATTAGCTGCTAAGTCAATTATAACCAAGCTACAATCCATAGACCCTTAGAGGGTATCTATAGAGTAAGGGACTAGAAGGAACAGTGCTTGTTCAGGAAGGAAACAGAATAGATAAGATAGACACTGAAAGAATATGACAGTTCTAGAATGGAAGGAATATGTAGGGAGGAGAGGAAGGAAGGTGTACTGGGTTTGAAATGGCCTTGGGAGGGTGAAATGACATGGTTATGGTCACTGCGTAAGGACCAACAGGGCATGGACCTCCACGAGTGTCAAATGCTGCTGTGGGTGGTAGCCTTGTTTAGATAATAATTACATATTTTTATGTTTCTCCTTTAAGGGATGTCCTCCCTGTTAATGCTAATGACTGCATGATAATCTAGAACAAGACCCAGGATACAAAGATGTGATTAATATCTCAGCAAAATGGTAAACAACTAGAACTTTTAGGTTAGCCCTTACGGCTGTGTAACTATGAGAATAGTTCAACACTATGTAATTTCTCAACAACGCATGATACAGGATGCAGTTTGAATTGAATGGGAGCCTTCACAGAACTGTCATAGCGAAGGCAGCTGCATTAATGAGCCAGCTTCTCAGGGGGAAGCTTCTCCCTCACTCTCCCTCCCCGCTCCCTGTCTCTCTTCTGCCTGTATTTATTTCTCCAGATCTGTGCCTATCTGTTTGCCTTTGTGGTTTCTGCCATGATGGTAGTAGATTAACCTCCATGATACTGTAAGCAAGCACCCAATTAAATTTTTCTCTTTATGAATGTTGCCTGGGTCATGCTGTCTTGTCATGCAAAGGAACAACGGCTAAGACATTGTCCAACTAACAAATTATCTCAAGATTATCCTCTCATTTGTAGTAGCAAATAGTCCCTATGGAGTGGTAAATTTCACACTGATATCCTATGCATGATGTTTTGTGCTAAAAACCAACCTGAGATTTGCATGGATCAATGTCAGTATTCTCTGGATAGCGGCAATGTAAGAAAAACCTTAATTTTCTTGTGATTGCATAAAATACATTTTCATGCCAAACATTTTTTCTTTGCAATTTTAAAAGTATATATGAAGACAACACTCAAATTTCAACTCCGAAAAACCATTTAACTTCCTTGAAGATCCTCTATTCAACAATTTGTCTCATAAGAAATGGTTTTGTAGGTTTCATTTTCAGAGTGTCAGCAAGAGTTATCAGACATGAAGGGTTTAATTACTATAGCTGTATGGATCACAACTCAGAATCTAGGGGTGACAACAAAAAGCTTCACAATTAAATTATCACAGCAAGATTAAAGGAATACTGTTTATAAGAAAACATCTTATTAGATTGAAATTAGTTTTTCAGTCAAATTAGACATTTGTTATGTTTTTTACTAAACAACTTTTGAAAGGACTTATAGATGCAAATAATATTTCTACATACAACCATGCAATTAGGAACTTAATTGCAATGTCTCCACAAAAGGAGACAACAGCTTTCTTTATTAAAACATTGACTTGTGAATTGAACAAAAATGACACTCTCTCATTTCCTAGTATATTCATTATGTAACATGAGTGGTTTTTCCTACAAGTAAAGACGGGTAAACCGTTCTTAAAGAAACATGAATAAATTGCGTAAGTCACAAATTCTGCATACTAGCTTTCCTAATGTGCATCACTTTGCTGTGCTCCATGTGTGACGGTTTAACTGTGATCTAAACCTGCCCTGCCAATCTCTATGCCTGATAGGTCTGGTTAGTTTTGTCAGATTGTTGAGTTTAAAATGTTTTTGTTTTTTCATCATGTTGACTTTTAAAGGGTTAAATAAGTATCTGTGTAACTACTGTAAATTTTACCTCTAGGTCTAGAAAGTTTATGCTATAAAATCCTGTCCTTATAAGGAAATTATGTCGATGTTTGGCTTATTGAACTTTAATGAATTGTTAACCTAGTCCTTAAGGATATCATTGTCTTCAACATTAATCATTCATTTCTTAAATAATAACTGCAGAGGCTTGACATCTGTTTTATCAATCATTACAATGTCTTTAAGTCAATAATAGCAAACATTAAATATAACAATAGCATCACATTAGCTTCTTAAGATAATAATAATAATAATAATAATAATAATAATAATTCTATAAAACCAGGCATGCCTCTTATCTTAGTGTTAGAGAGGCAGAGGTAAGAATAGTAAAATCGGGAAGCCAGTCCAAGGTCCGTATCAAAATCTTGCCTCAACAGAAATAAATAATTAGTTAAAACAATGTTTAAATCAACATATCTTGGGATATAGTCAGTGGTAGAACACTTGCAAAACTTCAGATTTAATTATGATGACTTAAATAAATAAACACAAAAAATCCATGAATAAAAATATTCCAATCTCTATAAATCTATTTTTATTTTATTTCTTCTACATTGCGATAATATACTTACATTATTTTCCTTTTCTTTTCTTCCATATATTTCTCATATTCTGAAATTCATACCCTCTGTCTTCATTAACTGTTGTTATACACAGATATGTATATACATTTCCAGATATAACTTGCTATCTGTATCATATTACTTCCATATATGCTTTTAGGTCTGACCAACTGGTATTGGATAACCAATTAGGGTACCCTTTCCTGAGGAGGACTATTTCTACTAGTCTCACCTTTACATTGTTGATTATAGTTCTTTGTGTGGGTAAAGGCCTTCTGGTATTGTGTAGACAACTAGCAAAACTTCAAAGTTTTGGAGCCCAGTTCCACTGGAAGCATTTACAAAATGAATTTGAAAATCCTCTATCATCATTTCATGCATTTGGTTCATAAGAAATGATTTTGTAGGTTTTATTTTCAGAGTTTCCACAACAGTTAACAGACAGGAAGGGTTTAATTACTCCAGCTTGATGGGTCACATGTCAGGATTTGGGGGTGATAACAAAAAGCTTCACAATTAAATTATACCAGCAGAAATGTATCACATTAGAAAAGCCTAAAGTAAAACTGTTTACCAGCAGAAGGAGGATGCTAGAACCTGAGCATCTAGGAGTTTGCTGTGAGATCTTTATGCCTAGTAATGTCAGACGCAAAATCCATTCTGTAGATGCAAATATTCATTTCCAATGATTAGTTACATGAGGGGTAGTATATTGTTATATAATGTGATTTTAATCTTCAATGTCAACATAACTGGATTCTGAATTACCTAGAAAACATATTGTTGTTGTGTCTGAAAGATTCACTTTAGAAACGTGTAACTGAGCAGGGACATTCTACGTTGATTATCAGTGGCAACTTCTTATTGGCTAGTGTTCTGGAATAATTGTAAAAGGTCAGTTCTCAGTGATTCCATGAGTTCCCTTTCTGCTTTCTGCACCCCCTCCAGAGTATTTTTGTCACTATTGATTGCATGATGATAATCATTACTTCATGATAATCATTACTTTCTCACACTGTGAATAAAATCAATCCCTTTCATATCTGTTTTTAACCAAACCTTTGTGTATCATGACAAGAAAAGTCACTTATAAATACATATTTCAATTATTAGGGTTTGTTTTTAAAACAAAATAGTGAATCTGCTCACATGAAATCAAGGTGAGTATATAAATTTAAGTGCAACCTTAGTTCATTCAATTGAGTATAAGGGAACAATAATCACTTTCGGGCTACACATAAATCACTAAACTCAAAAGATAATGCAAATGTGTTTTAGTTCTGCTAATAAATCAGAACAATTAAGTCACATTCAAGGCAACCTCATAAATGAACCAAGAGAGTTCCCTACAAAGGATGCCAGACAGAAGACTATATAGGTGAATGTATTAAGTAATCTCAAACTACTGATCACAACTCTACAAAACTTTTAAATCACGCACTCATTTTAAACCCTTAACAAGGCTTAGCAATTTAATTTTGATAATCTAATATTAATGACTTCCATATTAAATTGCAATTTCATTTAGTCAAATTTACACTTGATTTGTACTTCAGTAAGTATTTACCTTAAATGATTACAATCATATATACAATTACATACCAAGGAACTTAAATTACTCACTTTAAATATCCCGGGGAAATCAAAAGGCTAAAGACAAATTGTTATAAAAGGCTTCCTATGAGGGACAAATGAATGTGAGAGATTGCTGCTATGAAAGACCAGGGGAGGCTAAAAACACACATTAAGTATAATTTATTCCTATTGATAGTTAAACTTTCATTACTATGAAACCATATTTGATATAAAAACATCTTTATACTTAAAATGTCTTTATACTACTACTTATATATTTTACTTGTAATCTGTGGTCTATCAAGGTACTGCTGAATTCATGATTTTATTTGATATTTATCAGATGATTAAAAATATTTTGAATAATTAACCAAATTAAAAATTAAATTGTAAATTTAAGATCTCAAATGTCTGGTTATTTACAACTTCTTTTTGCAAACAATAATTTACCTAACAGGAGGTTTTTTAATATCACAGAAAAGTTTGTACTTGCAAAAAATCCTCTTCTTTTATTCCTTTCAAAATCTCAAATAAAAAATAATATAGTGTCTTTATAACCTCTTTCTCACTTTCTTTGTTATTACTTCCTGGTAACCTTTTAAATTACAAGTACTTCTTACCATATTTCATATTTCTTCAATAGCTTCTTTGGGTGTGACTTCTTCAAATTTTTCTAGTGTTCTAGAATTTGAATCCCAGGGTGCCAAATGCCTGGTCACATCAAGTCCTTTCCCATACTAGACTTGATATTCAAGATTAGTCGTCTCATTTATGTGTTTGTTATCACTTTATTCTCATTCTTACCCATATACAACACATTTTATATGTTTCTCTGGAAGGCTTCTCATTTTTACACAATTCTATTTCATCTCATCCTGTTCTCCTTCCATGAGTTTTTCAGTGTATCATTCTATGGCACGCTAAATTATTGTTTTAGGAGTTCTTATGTTTTTCTTGAGACTCTAAAGAAGAGAGCTTGAAATAATGTCCCAAGCTCTGAGGTCTGTAATGTCTAATCACTGTTATGTTCTTCAACTCATGTGACCATGGATAGATCTACGTAAGACAAGATCTAGCTATTATAACGGCATTGCCATTCTCCACTGTATTCTCCTTGACCAGCTCCCACTGTGGGGCACTCTGCTATCATGCTGAAATCTGCCTTGGTCCTGTGCTTCCATCTCTGTTTCATTAAGTTTCCCTTCAGACTCAAGATAGAAGGCAGGTGATTGACAGATATGCACAATTTTATCTTACTCTGCGTATGAAAGTTACTCTTCACAAACCCCAACCTTCATGACTTCTTAGCATCCCACAGAAGTCCTAGATGCTGCACCTCTGAAGAACCATTGACATAGGAAGATGGAGATTAAGTTTCCAAGTCAAGAGTCACTGAACAACACGCTGAAACTTTAGTATACACTTCCGATTGTAAACTTTAACTGATCAAGTTCACAAGAAGTGCAACAAGGCTGTGCGTTGAAGTATAGGTTCTAATGTTTTATCTCCAAAGTGTATTAATGATTGATCATTTTAGGTTTAAGGTATCACTGACTACAGACAGGTATTTCTAGGGTGAAGGTTTCTAATGGTCAGTGTCTCCTGAAAATAATTTATAAGCAAAAGAAAAAATGTAATAATCAGGCTATAGCTCTAAGAATCTTAAAACTCTATGTAGATTTTATTATTATTGAAAGAATACTAAACATAAAATGGAAAATAAGATATTGATGTATGTAACTAAAAGTCCCAAAGTAATACTGGATTAAGGCATAGGTACTCAGATATTTCTCAAGAGGGTTGGTTTGCTCAAATAGCTATCTGCTTCATTTTTAACCACTGACCTTAAAGATTTTCTTCAGTCTTTATATTCTTCAAAGGTCAAGGAGAGTAAAATTAGTTTTCTTCATTTTTTTTCCCTGCAATGTCACTAGGCCTCACATTGAACATAATCAGTAATTGTTAGTGATGGAAGTCTCACACATGGGTGAAACACCTGAAACACTTTGGGCCATTTCTAATAATGACTCCCCGTGAAGGTGAATGTGAGCAAGTGAATATCAGGAAACATCTGAGTGGCTGATACGAGAGAAAATTATAATTATCTTCATATATAATATGACTTAATTATTAAATGTTAACCACAGATGCATGATTGAAGGTTTGGTACTCCTTTCATATTATTTCAGGTAGTTCTGGAGATATTAAGAGTTTGAGCATCCCAACAAGCAGCTGAAAGAGTCAGATGCAGATTCGTACACCCAATTAACGAGCAGAAGCTGAGGCTCCCTATGGTTGAATTACGGGAAAGCTGGAAGAAACTGAGGAGTAGGGTGACCCCATGGGAAGACCAGTCGTCTCAACTAACCTGGACCCCTGAGATCTCTCAGACACTGAGCCACCAACTAGGCAACATACACCAGCTGATATGAGGTCCCCACACATATACAGCAGAGGACTACCTGGTCTGGCAGGGTGAGGTTTGGAGGTTGGGGACATCTTCTTGGAGATAGAGGAGGAGGAATGGAATGAGGATACGATACGTTCGAGGGCAGACTGGGAGGGGGATAATGACTGGACTGTAAAAAAGATTTATTAATAATGATGATGATGATGATGATGATGATGATGATGATGATGATGATAAATAGTTAGAGCCTCTTTGTGCACGGGAAACTTCCTGGAGTCTATGAAGGCAGACCTAATGAGAACTTCTTGTATTGAAGGATATGGAACCTCAATTGGCAATCTTTTGTATCCAGGCCAGGCTTCTAGTGGCAGATCTGGGTTGTACTGAGTTGAGGTATTGGCTGAACAACCAATGCTGATTCTAAGACAAAGGTTTTTCTCCAGATACTGACAGCTGAACTCCATTGCAGAGGACAACATCCACACAACTCATTAAACATAGAGAAGTCATGCTGGTTCCTGGTGTCTTCTACTCTCTGGTTTCTACAATCACTTTTTCTCTTCTATGGGATCCTCAGAACCCTGCCTAGTGATTTGATGTGGGTTTCTGCTCTGCTTCCATTAGCTACTGGAACAAACTTTACTGATGGAGACTGGACTGAGAAGTGATCTGTGTGTGTAGGGAAATATCATTAGGAATCATTTCACTGACTTTTTGGGGGAAATCAGTCTTGTTTGGGAGTACCCTAGGTGTCTATGTCATTCATCTTCTGGTTAATGGCCATTCAGGAAGTGTCAGGTCTGAAGTTAAATCAGTCATTAAATAGGACTCACACAAGAATGGAGCCACCATTG
>JADRCC010571084.1:0-10903 GCA_019843855.1 Hylomyscus alleni
ACATCTGGGCCCAGGGAGAGGACAGTGAGCAGAGAGATAAGAGAAACTGCTCAGACAGGGGAATGTCGCCCAGCGCTCCAATCATTTCTTTGCAAACGGATTGGAATTTTCGGTAGGGGCGGACCTAGAAGGCAGGACACAGATCAGGCAGGGGAAATTTGATGGCTGGCCAGATAAGTGTGGAGTTTAGGGCACCAGGTGAGGAGTAAGGCTAGAGTGGGGTTCGCCTGGGCTTGGCTCTTTCCTCTGGATTCTGGCTCTATGCTCCAGCCAGTTTCCCCGAGGATGGAATTTCAGTGTGCAATAAAGGAGTTTTCCCGTTACGCCCAAGGTCTGTCTGGTTTTACCAAAGATTGTGAGCCCCTTGAGGGAAGAAGCCCATCTTGTTTCCAGACCCTGGAACCCCTGTCCCCACTGCCAACAGAGCGTCCCTCCCCTCCTTGGACTGGGGGCCTGCAGGAGGATGTGCGGTGGAAGATTTTTCCAGACGGTAATTGTAAAACCCGGATTTTGTCTTCTGCTGGGGCGAGGGGGAACTAGGCTCATGTTTTCCTTGGCTGCAACCCAGACTCAAGGAAAAGCTTGGGGGGCAAGACAGCCTCCAGCCTTACTTCCCTCCACCTCCACTCCAGTAAATGCTTCACATTCTTCTGGCTGGCATTCCAACCCAGCTCCAAATGGCACAGGACCACTTTCTCTGTCAACACCAGCCCTCTTCAATAAGGAGAGCTTAGGACCAAATTTGGCTTCTGGGCCAGGTGAAGAGCCCAGGCTGCCTTTGAGCAGCCTCCCTGGTCTCTGAACTTCCTGGTATCTCTTGTGCAGATGAAAGGCTCTAGATGCTTTCCTTAATCTCTGACAGCATTTTCCTGTACATAGGTCAGGCATGATCATCTGGAAGATTCCTCTCTTCCTGTCTCTTCAGAAGGAGGGGAAGTGGTCACCAAATGTGGCTTTAAAAGCTTCCAGATACACACGCTCACAGGTGTGTGTGTGTGTGTGTGTGTGTGTGTGTGTGTGTGTACATTTGTGCAGTATCTGAGGCAGCCAGAGAACAAGGGATGCCCTGGAACTACAGTTACAGGTAGTTGTGTGCTGCCATGTGGGTGCTGGGCATTGAACCAACCTCTTCAAGGAAGAGAAGCCTTAATTGGATCTACATACAAGAAGAAGCAACTCCTATGGTGGTAGAGTCTGACCCTCTTCCAGCCTGGACTGACCAGATCTGACCTTGCCTGGGAGCTATACTCTCGATGTTCAGCAGGGTAAGGAAGAAGTGACTGTGGCTGTGGATTTAAATGATCTAAGCAGGGAAAACAGGGTTTGCGGGAAACTTAAAACGTACCAAAACTTGACAGTGTCACTCTGTAAGGCATATAATCCCTGTCACTAAGACAAGGTTCGGAGCCACAGTGTCTTCAAAAAGGGGGATGCTGCATTAGTTAACCAGTTCTCCTGCCCCAGGTAACTGCTATAAATGGAAAGTGTGTGTGTGTGGGGTGGGGGGGAACTGCTGCCCTCTCTGGCCTTTGCTGGCACCTGCATGAATGTGTTGCACATATATAGAAGCATCTATACACACACATGCACATAATAAAATTTAAAACCATTTACAAATTTAAAACAAACACAACAGTACCAGATACTGAGCATTGGTTATGTGCCCGGTGCTTTTTACAAATAGTCTCCCTTTCACAAGAAGTTTTAAGATAAAAGAGACTTCTAGTTTGGCCAGAGAGAAGGCTCAGCAGTTAAGACTGCTTGCTGTTCCTCCAGAGAATCTGAGTTTACCTTGTAAAGCACCCTTGTCTGGGTGGCTCGCAACCACCTGTAACTCCAGCTCCAGAGAATCCAATCCTCTTCTACACATACCTCCCACACACATACATACATACATACCACACATACACATACCCCCCACATACCATACACACAGACACATACACACCACACATAGTCACACACATAGACCCACACACATACTACACACACACAGACATACCCCCCACATACCACACACACAGACACATACACACATAACACACACACAGAGACACACACACACAGACATACCCACCACATACCACAAACACAGACCCACACACATACTACACACACACACAGACATACCCCCACACATACCACACACACAGAGACCCACACACATAACTACATACACACAGACATGCCCCCCACATACCACACACACACAGACATACCCCCACACAGACCACACACACACAGACACATACACACATAGCCACACACACAGACCCACACACATACCACACACATACTACATACACACACAAACTCAGACCCCCACACATACCACACACACAAACACATACACAGATCTCCACAGAGACCCCACTCATACACACACATGCCCACACACATACACATAATTAAAAACAAAACCTTTTAAAAATATTTCAAAATTAGGTCAGCCACTGTGACATGCCTGCAATCCAAGCTCATATGTAGCAAGGACAGAGAAGTTTCAAGTGCAAGGCCAGCCTGGGCTACATATTGAGACCCTGTCTCCAAAACCAAAGATTTCAACTGTTAGTCAGGGAAGGGGCCCAAACATTCAAATGATAGCAAATGAATTGAGTGGAAACAAGTAAAGGACTGGGTTTTTCTAAAGACTTACTTTATATGTGTCTATGTGTCGTGTGCACTCCTGATGCCTGAAGAGGCCAGAAGGTGGCATTGGATCCCCTGGACCTGGAGTTCCAGACAGTTAGGAACCACCATGTGGGTGCTAGGAACTGAGCCAGCATCCTCTTGCAAAAGCAGAAAGTGTCCTTAACCACTGAGCCATCTCTCTAGTGCCCCCATAAAAGGGTATTTAAGAGGGGGAAAAAGTTATAGCATTGTGATCATGGTTACAAATATCTGTGGGGACTGGCAAGATGGCTCAGTAGGTAAGAGCACTGACTGCTCTTCCGAAGGTCCTGAGTTCAAATCCCAGCAACCACATGGTGGCTCATGACCACCCATAATGAAATCTGACGCCCTGCCCTCTTCTGGTGCGACTGAAGACAGCTACAATGAATTACAATGGAGCGAGCTGGGGCCGGCAGAGGTCTTGAGTTCAATTCCCAGCAGCCACACACATGATAGCTCACGGCCATCTAGATAGCTACAGTGTATTCATACACATAAAATTAAAATAAATCTTTAAAAAAAAATCTGTGAATACTTTAAGTCAGTCACCGAACTGTAGACTTTAAAGAAAAGTACAGCATGTGGACTTCAGCTTAACAACAGTTGCTTGGTTTCAAAATGGTGAAGTGTGGGGCTAGAGAGGCGGCTCAGTGGGTGAGAGCGCTGGCTGCTTTCCCAAAGCACCAGGGATTGATTCCCAACATCTACACAGAGCCTCACATCTTTCTATCACTCCAGTTCCAGAGGATCCTCTGTCCTCTTATGATCTCTGTGGGGACTTTGTACATATGGTGCACAGACATACATGCTGGCCAAACACACATAAACAACAACAACAACAGCTACTACTACTACTACTACTACTACGTAGTGATACAAAATTTAAAGGAAAAGTGAACGGCAGCTGATGCTGGGGTTTTTCCTATACAACCCATAACCAGTGTTTTTAAAATTCCACACAAAATACAGTGTTCAGGACTGGGGTATGACTCATGGCAAATATGAGGACTGGAGTTCAGAGCCCCAGGACCCATGTAAAGTCAGACACAATCTCTAGAAGCTCAGGGGCCAGCCTGGGGTTCGAAGTGGTGAACAAGAGACTTTGTCTCAACATGGAAGGTGAAAACTGACACCCAAGGTTGTCCTCTGACCTCAATACACATGAAAATGAAGCAAGGTGGTGCCTGTACAGAACACCACTTTACAACAGCATCAAAGGCCTAAGAAGAAATTATTGACTGTATCCAATGGAGCTGGACTTCTGCAATTGTTCCCGGAAAAATAAGTCAGGCTCAAAAGACAAATATGTTGTGTTGTCTCTTATATATAGAACATCTCTGTGTGTCTATACATATATACATATATGTGCACTGTATGTATACATATATCCACAAGCTGCACCCGCACAGGCAGATAGATAGATAGATAGATAGATAGATAGATAGATAGACAGACAGACAGACAGACAGACAGACAGACAGATAGATAGATAGATAGATAGAGTATTGGATCATGCTCAGTTACATAACAAGTTCAAGGCCTACCTGGGCTAAATTAAGCCCTGTCTCAAAACAAAGGAAGAAGAGTAAGAGGGGGAGGAAAGGAAAGAAGGAAAAAAGGAAGGAAGGAGGAAGGAAGAAGGAAGGAAGGGAGAGAGGAAGAGAGAAGGGGAAATGAACACTTAAAACTTTTGCACTGAAATGGTAAAAACAACAGGAAAATTGAAGGATGCGAGTACATCAATCCCAATTTGTTCTTTTAGTTCCCCAAGGCATCCTCTCAGGGAAGGATGCTTGGTAAAGGGAGTCACACAGCGCTAGAGATAGGATGGCTCATAGCCTCATATCATGGTGTCAATTCTCTGTGTACAGCCACAGACTCAGTACAATTCCCAGCAAAGTCCCAGTAAGTTTATGAAAAAGTGACCTGGAGTGTCCCTGAGCCCATGTCCTACTGGAACCTGGACACTACAGAAAAAGTACCCACTGTGTACGGAGTGGGCAGCCATGTGAAGAATCAAAGCTGTAGGTCATTCCCAGGGCTGCTGCTGCTCCACACCTGTGATCCCTGCAATTAGGAAGAGGAGAAGGATCAGTAGTCTATGCCCAGCCTCATACACCAAATGCCAGGTCAGCCTGGGCTACATGAGGCTCTAATTCAAAGTCACAGGCGATGGAGAGGTGACTCTGTGGTTAGGAGTGTGTGCTGCTCTTGCACAGGACTCCGGTTCAGTTCCCAGAAACTCACAATGGCCTTGAACTCCAGTCCTGGGGGATCTGGGAATCTCTCAGGCCTCCACTGGCACCTTCCCCCATGTAGTGCACTTACAATCAGGCACACACACACACACACACACACACACACACACGTAAATAAAAATAAAAATGTATTTGGAAAGATACACTGGGATACAGTATTCTGGAAGTCCCAACTGGGTTCACAATGAGGATAAAAATATATTCTCAGTTAAAACAGATAACTTTACATGTTTACAGTAGACATAGAAAAATAGTAATTAATTGAGTAGATACATTTCATTTCAGGAAAGGTGGCAGAGAAGACTTGGTATCTTCCACCAGTGATATCATGGGAGATACTGCTCTGGGGATGTGAACCCCTTCAATGTGGATAAGTGTGCTCAAAGGTTGCCCTGGCAAAGGTTTAGGGAGCGGATCGATAAAGCCCTTGGGCCACACGCTCATAGGCACCAGCTGGCGCAGAGGGACTGGATCACGCCAAGATAACAGCTGAGACTTGCCCTCAGCTTTTTCCTTCGGAGAGTCGTGGGAGAGCTGAGTGGGAAAGACTGTCTCCCTGGGAACCAGTGTCTTCCTCTCTGAGGGCAAGCTGGGCGGCACCCGAACCGGGACTGGATCCGGCCTGGGATGGAGGACTGCTTTTGTCCGCAAGCTGCACCCACACAGGCAGACCTTTGAAGCGTGTTCCGTGGAGGGGCAGAGCTCATTCCCAGGTGAGTGAGAGTGCTGGACGCCCTGGGTCTGGGTCTTCCACCTCAATCCCTTATAGAGTCGGGCTTTCCTTTAGAAATGAATGAGTAAAGGAATGAATGAATGAATGAACGAACGAACGAACGAATGAATAGAAGATAGAGAAAGAGAGAGAGTTGAAAAAAGACCTGGGAGAAAGACAAAAAGATTCCCCCAAACGGGATGTCCCAACCTGACTTCGAACTCATTCTCCATCTCTCCCAAGGACACGCTCTTCTTTCTGCAATGAAAATAGAGGGGCCAATTCTACAACAAGGTATATGACTTGTTTTCCTCTACTGAGAGGAGTTGGAGGCTTGGAGGAGAGAGAGGGCGATTCTTAACCCATAGTCCTAATGGGTTTCCCAAGAAGGAAGGAAGGACGCTGCAACAGACATCCTGTTCCCTCCGACTGGAGGGTGAAGGGCCTGCAACATGTCTTCCAAACATCTCAAGTGGGAGAGCCAGTCAGAGTCATTCCTGCATAGTCTTTGATGGGATCTGACATTTGACTGAGGGCAAGCCAGGAGAGGTGGCACAGGGGACAGGCTGGCTATTTCAAGTACCCTACCTCTAGAACTAGCTTCCTGAGTCCTTGCAAGTCCAAGTGAAACATGTTGTGAAGGGCCCCTCCCCCTGCTGTGATGTCACAGGTGATGTCACAGATGGGTGTATTCATAGGGCCCCTGTGTTACGTCACTGAATTCCCTAACTTCTCTCTGGAGTCCACAAGGTCCTGTTTCTCCTGGTAATCCAGTAAGAGCATTTGGCCAGGAAGCACAGAATGTAGCTTGATAAGAGTTGTGTTTATTGCACAGGGCTGATGTAACCCCAGAGTCACCACAAGCAGATGGCTTTAACCCTAAATAATCTGCTCCTCTCATAGCTCAGGAAGCCAGGGGCAGATGGTCAAGGTTATCTACAGGACTGGCTGCCTCCCGAGGCTTTGAGGGAAGCCCTTTTTATTCCTTTATTCTAGATGCTGGTGGTAACCAAGGATACTGAGTTCTCTGGCTGGTGCTTGGCGATGATTAGTTTTGTTTTTATCTTACATGTATGTGCTCATGGGAATGTATGTCACATATATGCAGGTGCCCAGGGTACAGGCTACAAGAGAGCGTTGGGTCCTGGAGCTGGAATTATAGGTCTGTCTGACAGAGCAAGCACACTTAAGCACTGAGCCGTCTCACTAGCCCATGATGGTTTTCATCAAGCACACTTAAGCACTGAGCCTTCTCACTAGCCTGTGGGGGTTTGTTTTCATTACTAATGTGACACATCCAGAACTGCCCTGGAGGCAAGCTTCTGGTCATGTCACTGAGGGTTTTCTAAACTGTGCTTATTGAGATGGGAAAACCCACCCACTGTGGGTGGCACCATTCCCTAGGAAGGGATTTCTGAAGTATATAAGAGTGGAAAGAGTCAACTTAGTCATACCATGCATGCATGCATTGCACTCTGCTCTTAACTCCAGATGTAATGGACTAGCTGTTTCAAGTACCCACCATGATGAATGGAAATTCAGAACTGTGAGCTAAATAAATCCTGTCACCCTTAAGAGTTGTTAGGATATTTTATCACAGCAACAAAAAAGAAACTAAGAGAGAGCTTTACTCCAACCTCTGCCCCACCACCAGATGGTGCCTGGATGCTCTTCCACCAGGCTTTCTACCGAGTCATTGGAATTAGGACTACCGTAAAGCAGTACAATCTTGTCTTTACTCAGGCAGTAACATCTGCCAAGACTCTCCCCCAAGTTCTCACTCTGAGCTTCTGAGTGACATGAATTCAGGGGAGAAGGAGCTATTTATGAAGAGATGGACAGGCAAACCTGGAGAGATCGCAGACCTAGAAAGCTGAACACAATCCCAGACCTTCATAGCATGGAGAAGAATCCATCACAGAAACAGGAGGCAAGGAGAGAGCTATACGAAGTTGTTTGTATGGAGAGAGCTGTGATCAACCACGTAGAGAAAAAAAAAAGGAAGCCCAGCCATCATTCCCTACCCCCTCAGATCTTTGGCCAAAGCTCCAGAAGCCATCAATTGTGGTCCTTGTAGGCCACCTCCTAAGGTGACTTAGATACCAATGCAGTGAAAATGTCATCGGAGTGCTGGCAGCTATATGTCATGAGAGCAGCCAGCAGACTAGACTGGGGTCAGACATGGGCAAAGACCACTAAGAGGAGGAGCATCTCCCTAGCACATGGGGAAACTCTAGGCATCTCTCTGTGTTGGGACCCCACAGGTAAACTGTAGTGCCAGGGAAGTGTTAGTGATCCCCAAACATCAGACAGAAGCTAATCTGATGCAGGGTCTTTATTCTATTTGATCTAGCTCGGATACCCCCAGCACACTGCCATCATGCAGGATGGTTTTGATGGTGGGGGCTCCCCAAATATCTATCAGGACAAGGCTTTATAGTATGCAGCAAGCAAGAGTTAAGTGTGCAAGCGTCTCGTTGGAAAGCTACTGTGCCCTTTAACAAAACTGACCGGTTCTGGGAGTCATGTCATAACATTAATTTCTGCTCCCCTCTGCATTGGTGGTCGTTAGGCAGAGGGCGGGCTTGTAACCTGGGGTGCAGGTTTTGTTGGGGGAATAAGCTAGAGACACTGTTCTTGATGAAGATTAGCCTAGAGACTGGAGCTAGGCTCATGTTTTCTTGGGGGACAACTTGGAAACTAATGCTAGCTACCAGCCTGTTAGTTTACTTGAGTTCAAACTTAGGTCAGGTTCTCTAAAATGGAATCTGAACTTAAAAGATTTGGCCTCTCAAAACAATGGACCCATCTCCTGGGAAAGGAGTCATGATAGGTCACATCTGAGTCCACACACTGACCCCAACCATACAGAGCCATGGTCATGTTTGCTGGCAGATAACCAATTTTGAAGGGGTTTTAATTTCATCAATTCATCTTTTTAAATCTATTTTTTTAATCTATGCGTGATGTGTATTTGTGCATACCTATGTGCATGTTCCGCATGTTTGTGTGTGTGAATATTGGTGCACACATGCTACAGTGAGACTCAGGTGTGCCCCTTCATCTTCCACCATGTTTGAGACAGAGTCTTTTATGAGTTGCCACTGTGGACCCGGCTGGCTAGCCCCTAAGCTTCTGAGGATCCTCCTGCCCCACCCTCACACATTCTCACAGGAAGGAAGATGCCTGCTGCTGCGTCTGACTGTACATGGATGCTGGGATCCAAACTCAGGTCCCAGGCTTGCACAGCAAACACTCTGACCACTGAGCCATCCCCACCAATCCTAGTCAGCTAACCTTTTAGAGTTGCTTTGGGTTTTACAATGTTGGCCAAAAGTACAATAAATTCTCACACAATCCACCACCCTCCCCCGCCCTGCCACTGACAGCTCTGCCCACACTAGAAGTTTCCAGGAGATTGGAGCATCCATGAATCAATAAACCCGGCCTAGTTAAAGGCTTTGTTAAATGCACTTGTTGCCCGGGCCTCCTAGCAAGAGGCACTTTGTTTAAAACCCAACGTTTATTCAAATTATCTGCCATTTGGAATTCTGGAGAGAACACAGACTTCATGCTTTGGTTTTGTTTGTGTGTGTGACAGGATCTTATATAGCCTAGGCTAGCTTGGAACTTCCTAGGCAGCCCAGGACAGCCTGAATTCCTGATCCTCCTGCCTCTGCCTCCCAAGCTCTGAGATTACACACAAACATCGACAACTGATCGTGGTGTTCGTCGCTCACTCTCATCTCTTTCCTTCATTTTAATTTTTTGATTGTTTTTTTCAAGACAGGGTTTCTCTGTATAGCTCTGGCTGTCCTAAAACTAGCTCTGTAGACCAAGCTGGCCTCAAATTCACAGAGATCCACCTGCCTCTGCCTCCCAAGTGCTGGGATTAAAGACGTGTGTCACCACCCAGCTCCTTTTTTACTTTTATTTATTTTTATCGAGATAGGATGTCATCCAATGTAGACTGGTCTACAATTCACTGTATGGTCAGGGCTGACCTTGAACTCCTGATTCTCCTGACTCCAACTCCTAAGGGCTAAATTACAAACTAAATTATAGACTCTTGAGTTCCCCTCACTCTTTAATATTTAATATTTATTTATTTTAATGATTTATTTATTTATTTTATTTATATGAGTACACCGTCGCTGTCTTGAGACACACCAAAAGAGGGCATCAGATCCCATTACAGGTGGTTATGAGCCACCATATGGTTGCTGGGAATTGAACTCAGGACCTCTGAAAGAGCAGCCAGTGCTCTTAACCAACACATGTCCAGATCACCAGGACCTGGAGTTACACATGGTTATGTGTTGCCACATGGGTGTTAGGACCAGACCCTCGAGCCTCTGCAAGAGCAGCCGGGGCTCTTAACCTCTGAGCCATCTCTCTGCTGCTCTCTCTGACTTCTGCCAGTTGTTCCACATAAGCTGGCCTAATCCAAGTCACCTCCTCCACAGGGCCAAGTCCAGACGCCCATTCCAACCTCCCAAGCATCGAAGGTGCCCGTGGTTCCCACTGGCCCCCGAGCATCCCGCTTTCCAGCCTCAGCCTGCCTCGCTGGCTGGACCTCTCAGCCTATAAAGCTTCCTCCCCTTCCTGATCTTGGAAGGATGGCGTCCCCCGGGGCTGTGTCCTTGGTGTCCCTCTGCTGCCTCTCCACAGGACACCTTCAGTGAATATGTTCGTTTTCTGCAGCTACAAATCCAGTGGCTGAAAAGGAGAGATTTATTTTATTTATAATGATTTATGTACTTCTCCCTTCACACATCTGGAGGCCAGAAGTCAGAACATCCTAGTCCCATATCCCTTATGGGGCTTTAGGGAAGCTTCCTGACTTACTCTTCTAGCTGCTGGTAGCTGCCAACTGCGCTTGCCATTCTCTCATCTGTCTGTCTGCTCGGTCCTCCTCCTGCCTCCTCTACATGCCTCTCTTCCCCACATTCATTCATTCATTCACTTCTCCTCCTCCCCCTTCCTCCTCTATTTTTGTTTTGTTTTGAAGCAAAGTCTATTTAACCCTGGCTGTCCTAGAATTCCCTATGTAGACTAGACCAAGCTGGCCAGGAACTCACAGAGATCCACCTGTCTCTGCCTCCCTAGTGCTGGAATTAAAGATATGGGCCACCATATCTTTTTTTGTAAGCAAACAATAAATAAAATTCATTTATTATAATATTACTATATATTATAATAAATAAGCCTTATATAATGTTTAAGAGTGGTGTGTGTGTGTGTGTGTGTGTGTGTGTGT
>JADRCC010571086.1:0-16125 GCA_019843855.1 Hylomyscus alleni
TTTTTTTTTCCGGGATCTTTTGAGGTGTGAGCCTAGCTAGAGGAGATGATTTCTGGAGGCCAGGCCATAAGGTGTGCAACCTGACTCATTTCCCATCCTATCTCTACTTCCTGGTCTACCTCGATTAGAGTAAACAGTCTCACACTCCTGTTGTGTGTCTTTTCTGCCATGGTGGGCTATACCAGCAAAAAATGAGTCTAGATAAACGCTTTCTCCCTTGGGTGGCTTCTTGTCAAGTATTTGGTTGCAGCAATGAGAAAAGTAACTGCTACAGTTTGTCCCCCGGTGATGGAAGTGGGATGCTCTCAGAGTCGATACTGAACAGTCTGCTAGAAGGATTTCTATCCCGGGTTCTGAGCAGTTGAGCAGACTCTAGAAGCAGCCAGAAGTGTCTCTGCTCTATATGAATGAGTAATGCAGTAAGACACTTACTTTCTGTGGTCCAGGTAGATAGGTGAAGTAAATGAGAGTCAAGGTTTTATAGAGTCAGTCCTCTCTTGTATACAGCTTGCATTAATCTTCAACTGGAAATATTTGAAAAGAAATTGTGTCTGTAATGAACATGTAGACTTTCCTTATGTCTATTTTTAAACAATATGATACAGCAACATTTATATAATGTTTACATAATGATGGAAATTATAAGTAATCTGGAGAAGGTTTGAATATAGGAGCATATGCATAGGCGATGTGTAAATTCTATCTATCTATCTATCTATCTATCTATCTATCTATCTATCTATCTACCTATCATCTATGTATCTATGTATTTATGTATCATCTATCTATCTATCTATCTATCTATCAATCATCTATCTTCTATCATCTACCTATTTATGTATCTATCATCTGTTTGTGTACCTATCTATGTATCTATGTATGTATGTATCTATGTGTCTATGTATTTATCTATGTATCTATCTATGTTATATATCTATGTATCTATCATCTATCTTTTACCTGTCATCTGTCTTCTATTTTCTATCTATTATATATCTATCATCTATCTCTATCATCTATCATCTATCTTCTATCTATCATCTACTATCATATATCATCTATCTATCTATCTATCTATCTATCTATCTATCTATCTATCTATCTATCATCTACTATCATATATCATCTATCTATCTATCTATCTATCTATCTATCTATCTATCTATCATCTATCTGTCATCTATCTGGGACTTCAGCATCTGAAACATTTGATATGCTTGATGGGTCCTGGAACACTTATGGATGTTGAGTGACACCTGTAATCTGTACTTTCTGTTGATACTCTGATGTACAAAGGACAAGCATCAAGAGAATAGGGATGAAAGAGGCAAGTTAACATGATTGAGAGGTTCCAGAAAGCCTGTCAGGCCTAATACAGATTCCTTGCTGATTTATAAAGAACAAAATTTCCACCATAAAGGTCTTCAGCCAAGTTCGTGGTTAACTTCTCTCTCGTTTATCATCTGTCCAATCCCATGTGGCCATGCTCTTATTAAGAAGACACATGAGATGGTCAAAGGCAGGATGTTAGTTTGTTCACCACCTTTGCTGACTAGCAACCTTGGGAGGACCTTTTGAAATGATACAGGGAATGAGTTGATTGTCTGTCGACCAAATGCTGCCAAAATCCTGAGGGCTTTAAGAAGTTCAGGGCAGACAGAGAACTTGGAATGCTTGGGGAAAATCATATATATCTGTGCTGGAGGTACACTTCTTAGATGACCCCCATAATGACCCCAGGCCTGTGTTGTCTCCTCTCCTGAAGAGTGGGTGCAACTTGAGAAAAATTGGAGCTGAGACAAGATTTGATGGCCATGGGGCAAAGAATATAGATTGTGAATGGTTTGTAGAGGCAGGGAGCTGGTAGTACCCACTTAACAGCCATCATGGAGATGGGATCTCAGTTTTCAGCTACAAGAACTAATTTTGTCAGAAAAGGAGAGAGAGAGTCTGTATAATATATCCTCCATAGCTTCAAGTCCAGGAGTCATCCAGACATCACCTTGTTTGCAGCCTCATGAGACCAACCATACTGTACTGGACCTCGGGACCCCAAAGTGTCAGGGTAAACGGATATGGCATTAAGCAGATAAATCTGTAGTAATTTGTGAGGCAGAAATCCAAAGCAAATATGACTGACCATGCCACATTTTTGGGATGTGCCAATCACTGCTGGATCACTTTCCTCCAAATGAGTCAAGTCATCGGATGAGGGCGTATTGAGAGACAGATGAGGTGGGAGTGAGGGTTCCCTCTCTCCGCTTAGTCACAGCAGCTGTACACAAGCTACATTCATACAATGCTAGCAAGTTTGCTGTTTCCAATTAGTGCACTAGGAGGATTTAGTACTTCTGATTATGATAACTGACAAAAGTCAGGAAGTGCATGGCCCATTGATGCTGTGTACCCCTTCTCAGCGGCTTGCTGTTCCCAGACCTAACACCATTCCTCTATTCTACCCTTGCCTTGGTTTTGGAGTCATCACTTGAACTCGGAGAAAGGATCTTCCCAATGGCCCATCACTACATTGTACCACTCTCTGCAAATAGTGACTGCATTTTAAGTCCTGTCTTTGTGGTCCCAGTGTGATCCTTAGACACTCCCCAACCAATCCGTGCTCATTCCTGATCAGAGTCTCCACAGTCAGTCATGTAGTAGAAATGGACAAGTTTTGGCTTTCCTTTCTTCTCAGACACTCATGCCTTTTATTGCAGGACATTTTTAAAATCAATGGGAGTGGGGATACTCCAAGGCCCTGATGCATGAGTGTCAAGCAGGGGCTGAAGGTGAATCTACATACTCAGCTTTTGATTTCTATGCCAAACACCAGGTGGGTGCTCTCAACCCCTGCTAATTGATTGTGACTATAGATTTAGGTCTCCAAACCATAGAATGAGCTGCATAACTATGCATTGAAGTTGGGGCACAGTGACCTACTCAAAAAGGCCATTATCACCTTTGATAATATGACATTTTAGACGTTGGTTGGCCAGATGGCTGCTCTGGATCATAAGCTGATGCCCTGGGAGAGCTACTTTTTTCTGAGGGAAGGCTAGGAGAGTCATGGATTCTCATAGACAAGTCTTCCTGTTTTAGGAAATGGAAAAGTGTCCAGATTTCTTCTTTCATTGATTTGGGGAGCACTATCAACCCAAGGAGTTGGCTCTTTGATGTGGTTCTCATCTAGGTTATTGTCTTCCACTGGATAGAGGTATATGTACACACACAAGTGCATACACACTCGTGCACACAACAGAGAGACACAGACATACACTCTACTGACAGGGAGTAAGTACAGTCACATCTTATCTGCTTTATTATACACAAAAATGTACCCTAAAAGAATGTGAGGTTTCAGACTCAGAGAGACAAGCATGATACGTTCTCATTTATAAGTAGATATTAGCTGTAAAGACAATCACGCTACAGTCCACAGACCCAGAGAGGCTAAATAACATGGGGGGTTTTAGGGTACAAGCAAGGATCTCCCTGGGAAGGCAAAGCAGAATAGATTTCTAGGGTGGACTGGGAGCAGATAGGGTTGAGAACAGGAGGGATAAGGTTTTTCAGCAGTGGGAGAAAGTACTGGGGAAAATGACTGGATTTCGGTAGTGGAGGGCATTTCAGGGTGAAACCTAATGGAAACCTAAGGTTATGGTTTGCATATGCTCAACCCAGGAAGTGGCACTATTAGAAGGCGTGGCCCTGTTGAAGTAGGTGTGTCACTTTGGGTGTGGGCTTTAAGACCCTCAATGTAGCTGCCTAGAAGTCAGTCTTCCACTAGCTGCCTTCAGACTCTCAGCTCCTCCTGTACCGTGTCTGCCAGGGATGCTGGATGCTGCCATGTTACCGACTTGATGATAATGGACTGAACCTCTGAAACTGTAAACCAGCCCTATTAAATGTTGTTCTTATAAGAGTTGCATTGGTCATGGTGTCTGTTCACAGCAATAAAACCCTAACTAAGACACCTAGTGTAATGGAAACTCCATGGAATCTATGAGAATCAAGTTCCTTAGCAAAGACTCCTAATTATAAGAGACATGGAGCCTGAACCAGCCATCTTCTATAGTCAAGTGGTGTCTCAAATGGAGGGATTGGGACACCAACCCAGCCACAAAACCTTCAACCTACAGTATGTCCTGCCTGCAGAGTGTTTTGGGACCTGAACCTAGCAGAATTGTTATCAAAAAAGAACAGGAAGACTTCATCCAGAAGTTGATGGGAGTAGATGTAGAGACCACAACCAAACATTAGGTAGAGTTGGGGGGTTGTGTGGAGGAGGGGGAGGAAGGATCAGAGGAACCAGAGGATCAGGGATACCAGGAGAACTCGGCCCACAGAATTGACCAGGACTTGTGGAGACTCATAGACATCAGGGAACTTGTAGGGGTCTGACCTAGGTCCTCTGCATGTATGTTATGGCTGAGTTGCTTGTTGTTCTTTGCGAGATTCCTAACAGAGGGAGCAGAGGCTGTCCCTGCCTCTTTTGCCTACTTGTGGAATCCTTTTCCATCTACTGAGTAGCCTAGGCAGGCCTTGATAAGAAGGTATGTGTCTGGTCCTATTGTAGCTTGTAATGCTGTGCTTGGTTGATGTCCCTGGAGGCCTGCTTTTTTCGGAGGGGAGGCTGAGTCGGGGAGCTGGATCTGGGAGAGAAGGTAGGTAGGGGGAAGATGGATTTGGGGGGAAAGGGATGGACAGAAAACTGCAGATGGGGTGTAATATACGAGAAAAGAGTGATAGAAAGGAAGTGAGGTTGGTTCAAGTCTGGTGGGAGGAAGCAGAGTGCTTTTGCTTACATATCTGATACCTTTCTGGGTAGCTCCAGTTTACGTTATAGCCTAGCTGAGAGGCTGAGCTTGACCTTTATTTGTGACTTGGGCTCAGATTAGCTTCAGAGTATCCAGTGTGGGCCTAGCAGAGGAGCAGCACAAATCTTTTGGGTAACACTTTCCCACTAAGGTAGAGCTGGAGGGGCAAGAGGACATGTGGAGAAATGGTATGAGTACCCTGGCATGTCTACCCACATTTAATCTGGTACAGCAAGTCATGTGACTTAACTCTAAGTGCAAGAGTGGGAACATATGCTTCAGACTTGGAGGAGAAGATGAGAGAGTATATAGAATTTCCTTGAAACTATGAACCAAAATATGTGCTCCAATGTGTGTGATATGTCTGTCTGTCTGTCTGTCTAGCTATCTCTTTGATCTACCTTTTAAGCTGAGCACTAAAGTAGATATTTCTAAACGTTGATATAACTCACTTCTAGAAGTAAGATGAGTATGTGTGTACTTTAGCTCATTTTTCATTGCTAAAACAAACTATCTGAGGCCAAGCACATTGTAAAGACAAGAGATTTATTTGACTGGCAGTCTGAAGGTTCCAGTATATGGTTCTGGCAGGAAGGAAAGACATGCAGGAGTGCTAAGCTTGTCCTGTTGTAAGAACCTCTTCTCTTGGAAACTAATGCACTCCTCTCGGACTCGACCTACCCATTCAAGGTAGCATGAGCCCACTCACAGAGGTGGTATCCTATGACCTCATCATCGTCCACAAAAGGTCCTACTACATCAGCTCTGCCTCAGGCACAACAATGCTGGGCACCCATTAGAGTGAGAGCTCTGAGCCCAAAACAGCTTTAGTCTTGGCCACTCGACCCATATGGGCAGGCAGACAGGCAGGATCCTGAATAGAAGTCAGCTTTCTGAGCATGGGGGCTTCCTCTGCATCCATTTCTTCTTGCTGTTCTGGCTGCTCCACATTAATTCAGGTCACTTTCAGTTAAGAAAGGAGATGAGAGTGTTTCAAGGAAAAATGTTCTCTATGAAATATTTAAACATGGTTAAAACTACCAGTAAGTAGAGTTGAATGTTTTATGTGATAATGGTCGCTCAAATCTTAGTTCCCTGCAGGTGGTAAGAAAAGATCCACAGTGGCAAGCTCCTCTAGCGTTACCCAGCCGGCCACATCCAAAACCAGGGCCAGTGTGGTGGGGCTGAGTTCCTTCAATTGTTCACTGTGATGAATGGCAGCTCTTACTGCTTTAAGGATTTGGAGGAACAAAGAGCACTGGTGAGCCTGTCTATATTTACTGAGGACCTACTATGTGCTAGAGACTGCTGCCATTCTGGAGTGAGGAAACCTTGGCTCAAAGATGGAGGCAGCAATAGTGAAAGTCTTGTGGTTAGAAGAAGGAGAGCCAAGACTCAGTTTCCCGCTATCTCCAGAAGCCTGTGCCCAGGCGTAAGTACTGTATTTAGGGATAACAGTTTCTTCTCATACTCCAGGGACTGGGACGTCATTGTTAATAGAACAGGTTTTGTAAAAATCAGGCCATAGCAATCACCTTAAACTGACCTCATAGCTCTATAGAATTTCAAGTTACCAGTACCATTCAGCCATCATTTTTATCTGACAGTTCAATTTCTTTCTTCTTTCTTCTTCTCTGGGCAAGTTCTGTCAGCGCAGTTTTACAATAGCACCATACTGAGTTCTAGCACCTTTATTATCCTTCTTCAGACAAACCTTCAATTTTTTTAGGTGACAAAGTACAACAAGCCAGAGGAGTCCTCCTGGGGATGGGGCTGTACCATGCCCAGGGGCTCTTGGGCTTTAGCTCTCACATGGATGAAGGAGAGAGTTGAAACCATAGCCTTAGCTGATTATTACATCATTTAATGGAGATACAGGAAGGCAAGCACCTGTGGTGACTGGCTGCTCTGTATGTCTTTTCCTCTGTGATGATACGGGATGGAAGGTTGTCCTCAACTGGCCAATGAGTATGTCAAGCCTTTAGAATCTGCAATTTGCATTGCTAGATAATCATAGTCTGGTTTAAATGGAAGTTGTACTAATTATGAAAGTAGAAAACACAGGGATAACTGAAAAGAAAAACAGGAGTTAGCCTTGTGGAAGGAAATGATCTTGATGACATGTTCATGCACATGTGACACTGGTTATCTCTCTGTGACTGGTAAGAGGTACAAAATAATCTTGTACCTTGTTGATGTGAATTGGGAGTGAATTCTCCCAATTTCTCTGCGAATTTCTTTCTAATTCAGCTTTCATGGATAGTCTATATGGCATGTACGCTTGAACACAAGGATGCTCAGAAGGCTGAATCCATTCATTTGATGCATTGCCCAGGCTTGATAAAACTGTGTCTTAAATGTACCAGTTGCCACTTGGAAAGGGGGTTTTGGCAAAGCCATGGAGTGAAAATGAGAGTATTTGGCTGGCCTTAATCCAGAATCATTGGTGTTCTTAAAGGAAGAGAAAATGTAGACGTATATTGAAACAAAAGGAGGAGACAGCCACATGCAAGCCCCAGACAGGGACCTTCAACAGATCCTGTCCCTTGAGTCCACAGGAGAGTCAACCTTGGTGACATCTTGAAGAGGAACTCTGAATCTAGGAGACACACATTTCCATTGTTTAAGCCATGCAGTCTGGCGCTTTATCGTGGCAGTCATTGCAAATAAACATACTCCATGTAGAAGGCTGACAAGATACCTCACATATCAGACAAGGGTGTGTGTGGATGGAAACAGGGAGAAAGAAATGTGATTGGAGTTTAATCTCCCATTGAACTTTTGAAGGTCACTCTCTTGGGACTGTTATCAGAATAACTGATGACATGTCCTGCCTGAGGTCAATTTATTTCAGATAACATAAAAATGTTAATTGGCCCAAACTTGATTCTATAAGTGAGATCAGTTTTATTCTTTAATGAGAAATTTTCCTTAGAATATTGCAGTCTATACAGTATGAGATGCTGAAGGGGAAAAAGGTCTTGTGTTGGTGGTGGAAATTTGGATTGACTTAGCTCTCCCACCCCAGGATATCTCTAGTCCTGCATTTTCTGACAGGATCTCTGGCTGAAGAAAGCCTGGACCCTCTGCAAGTAACTACTAAGAATTCCTTCAGGTGAGTATTTGCCCTGCCTATTCTCATTCACTTTTTGTTAAGATTAACTGACATTATTTGTTATGTCCAGACAACCACCCTGTGGAAACCCAAAAAAACTCTGCAAAATAGAAACTAGGTGATCTCCTTGAAGTGGAATGTGAGGGCTTTCTCAGGTCAGTAGGGAGGAGCTAACTCGGAGGCATACCCAAGATCTGAGTGGGGCCGCTGGAGTGCCCAGTTCGTCTCCCGCCAGCCTCCTCACACACTTGGATAACATAAAAGCCTTTATGTCCACTGTGGCCTGTGAACTGGCTTTCATCATTGTCACCAAAGACCAGCCACTCTTGAGGAATAAAGGACAGGATGATCAATCCCAAGGGAGACAAGTCCAGTTCCAGAATGTTCCTTTGTCCAGGAACAGCTGTGGGGAATTCAAGACTAGCCAAGGATGTAAAGATCACAGGATCTCTTTCTTTCATTGTCTACTTGTTCGTCTGGGCACCACACTGGGCTTCCGCCATCCGAGGAGCTGCCCACCACAGTGAAGGCATGAAGCCTTAGCTCAAAGAGTCCTTTTTCTCTGCTGAGACTACAAGCAGCTGTTAACCCTAGCTTTACCTTCCTTTAATTTAAAATTTTTTTTATCTTGTATGAAATTGTCAAAGAAAGAATAAAAATTTAAAGCAGTTTTTGAAATACATATTGATATGATATGAGAGTATGCAGATCATCACTGTGGTCAATATAAAGAGCATGCAACAGAGGACACCCAGACATCATCTCTAAGATCATTAGACAAACAATGTGCTCTTTTAGGGACCTTGTTTTAATACTACGGGGCTTTATTTCTTGTTGGCATCTGTATTTTGACGTAAATATGTCCTGTGGCTTAGTTACTGGGGTCAGAATATTCAGGTATGAGATTAATTATCAAAGATGTTAGACCAACTACTACCAAAGTCGGCATTGGTGCAAATCATGTTGTTTGTACAGGCAACTCAATTATGTTGTATTTAAAGTTGGCAAAACTATAGTCATGTGAAGATTAACCCCTTTGAAAGTGATTTACAGGGTGAAGACATGAAGAAGCTGAAAGGTAGGCCTGTCTTCTAGCCTGTTTTCTTTCCTGTATTAAGCATCTTTGACTTGAGAAATGGTGACCTTCTTCCAGATGTCCTGTTACCAAGTCAACCCTGTCACACCTTGCTCTTATCCATTTAGGGGTACTTTACATTTGAGATTCTTCGATCATCAAACCTCCCTTGATTCTACTTTCAATCTAGGGTAAATCAACACAGCAAACAACAAACAAACAAACATATCCTATAGGTCACACTCCTTAATGCATATCATACCAAGATGGATTCTTGGGATCCTTTTGGGGTAACACAAATACTGTAGCTGAGGAGAGACCCCTCCCTTTTGATGGGCCTTCTTAGGCATGAGGAAGTATCCATCTATGTAGTGGCAGTTCTTGGAATTGAGATGACCCTTAGCCCTTCTGCCAACATGGACCATGGGCACTGGAGCAGGCTCAGCTCATGGGCAAGTAATGTGGAAGAGGTTTGGGAATCATCACGGGACCACAGATACCCACACATTTGCTCTAAAACACATGATAGGTAAGGTTAGGTATAATTTCATTGTCATAAAACCCTTTGAGGAAGGTATTTCTAAACCTTTCAAGGTAGGTATTTGTATTCCCTTATTACCGAGGAGGACCATGATGTTTGAGAGAGTCCTCAGAAATGTTGGGGTTGCTTCTGCATTCAGTCCTTTGTTTACAGCTCAGGGAAGACTCTCATTTAGAAGTTGGATGCTGTGGGAAGAACTATCCTAGGATGTTCCTGTCATAGAAGCTACTTGTTTAGTGTACTCCACAGCTCTCCACTGTTCAGGTCTATTTCAGAACAGAAGGGTAACTATCAGATTTCATTTCTTACTGTTCTTTTGAGGTCTCCATTTTCCTTTTCATGGAGAAGCAGCTGGGCAGAATGGAGTGTTGATGGACTTGGGAGCTAGATTTCTTCAGACTAAAGAACTTCATTTGGGTTTTTGTCCTTATCTGTGAAATCAAACCAAACCAAACCAAACCAAACCAAACCAAACCAAACCAAACCAAGCCAAGCCAAGCCAAGCCAAGCCAAGCCAAGCCAAGTCAAGCCAAGCCAAGCCAATGAATTAACTAATCAAACATCATCATCATCATCATCATCATCATCATCATCATCATCATCAACAACAACAACAACAACAAATGGGGCTGAGGAGCGAGCTCAATAGATAAAGTGCTTGGAGTTTCGAGGATAGGGACCCAACTTTGATCTCTAGAATTTATGTTAAAAACCCAGGTCATTTTACACTTGTCTCCCCATCACTGGACAGATATAAATATCTGGGGCACTCTGGGCAGCCAGCTTAGCCTAATCAGTGATTGTAGGGTTCCAGTGAGAGATCCTATTACAGAAAACAACGTGGATGACTGTCATGAGTAATGACAGCTGAGGTTGACTTTTGGTCTACACACACACACACACACACACACACAGACACACCACACTTATACACAACACACACATACACACTACACTGCACACTTATACACATCACTCACATATCACAAACACACAGACACCACTTGTACACATCACGAACATACACACGCAACATACACATCTCACACACACATACTACACACTTACATGCATTACACACATAACACATACACACACAGACACAAACACACACCAAGAGGCATGATATTGCTGTTGGGCATCAGAAATCCTCTATTATTGTTTGTTTTCTTTGACTTTAAAGAGAGATGGAATAGTTGTCTCATTCTGGAAGCATCACTGTATTTTAACAAGTTTTTTTTTCCCTCTAGAAACTAGCAATTAGCTCAGACAATGACTCTTTACTGGTGATATTTAATGCAAAATGAGCAAATGGGTGGTAACTGATTGTGTAAATCTTAGTGAGCTGTTGATGTTGGTTCAACATGGGGTTTACTCTATCTTCTTTGGTTGGCTCCACATGGGAGAATGCTAGACAAAATTTGAAAAACACATTGCCAAGAAACTAGGTTCAACTCAGAACTGATTTGGTCTGCTTTTGTATTCTCTGTTATTACATCTATTGTGTGTATGACTTTCATTGCATTAGCAAAGATACTTAGACATAGACCCCATTAGTGCAATTGAAACCGTTGAACATGGAGCTGTCTTCTTCGTGAAATAGCCTGCATTAATGCTGCTAGAGTGTAACTGATTCTTTAGCAATTACTGATTTAGAACACAAGATGACAGATCTTCCTTTCTTTGTGTAGCCCTGGCTGTCCTCACTCCAAAGACCAGGCTGGCCTCAAACTCAGAGAGATCTACCTGCCTCTGCTTTCCAAGTGCTAGGATTAAAGGCATTTGTCACTACCACCCAGTTGATGACAAATCATCCTTAGTGTCAATCTTAGGGTGAGACTAGTTAATAATAAAGACTAGCTTACACATGCATGTGTGCACACACAGAATACCATCACATATAACAACTCTGGAATTTCCATCCATATGGTGGTTTAATAAAGTGATCTAGGTCTGGGCCGGCTGGTGTCCTGAACAGACCTTGAGCATAAACTAGCCAGTCCCACAACACATAGAGGAAGCTTCACTCCCAGGTTCTCTAACATGCCCAGGATCAGAGGTGAGGAAGACACAACATCTGTTCCAACACTGGGAGTAAGTGGGACCAGAGGGACCCAGGCACGCAGGAACTCTGCCAGCCCAGTGGCACCCATTCCTTCCAGTCTGTCTGGGCCAGTGGCTGGAGCAGACCTTGGGCGCAAATTCTGCAGCCAGTCCCACAACACCCAAAGGAAGCTACACTCCCAGGAGCTCTAACAAACCCAGGGTCACAGGATCCCAGAATTACAGGATCACAGAGACAATTTGACTCTGAGGAGTTCTGATACAACCAGGATCACAGGAAGGACAGGTTCCAGTCAGATTTAGCAAGGACAGATAGCATTAGAGATAACCAGATGGCGGGTGTGTGTGTGTGTGTGTGTGTGTGTGTGTGTGTGTGTGTGTCAAGCATAAGAAAATAAGCAACACAAACCAAGGTTACTTGGCATTATCAGAACCCAATTCTCCCACCATAGCAAGTCCTGGACGCACCATCACACTGGAAAAGCAAGATTCAGATATAAAATTACGCTTCTTTTGGCTGTATAAATAGTTTTGAAATATGTAAGCTGTTCTGAGAACCATAGTATAGTGTAAAAACATCAAAAAAATAATCCTACTAATAGAGGCTGAGATAGGAGAAGCAAGATTTCAAGACCATTATGTGGTACACTGTCACATACAAACAAGTAGAAAGTGTATATAGATTGTACAATATTGGACCTATTTCTCCAATTACCAAATTAGAGAGACCACTGGATGACAGCCAACAAATTTTTAATTTTTCATATTTTTGAATTTTAATCGATTAGGATATGTAGCTAAAACATTTCAGTTCCACAAAAAATCATTTGGAATTGGAGAGTTCCAGTCTTTTAACCAAGTGTGGGAGGAATAAAGATGCTGGGAATCCATATTTGGTTGCTTCACTGTTTTTTGAATGAATTTACTTGGAAGGGAAATTTCTACTCAACACATCCCACCTCTCTGAAAATTCAGTTGGGAGGGGACAGTCAGCTTCCTCTGTGGCCACATGATGTCACTGTTGCCTAAAAATGTTTAGGAACAAAAGATCGTGGTTGCCAGGCCCAGGTTTGGAGGGTTCAGGGGAGGTTGAGATGCTTGCTCAACAAGGGGACCATTTTTATGTATGTTTAACAGCTATTCCTAAAGACAACAGCAGCTTGTCTGTAGCCCCAGGCCACTCGTTACTCAGTGTTTTTACTTCATTCAAGTCTGTCTTGTTTTTACCTAGTACTTTCTTCTGAAGAGTCTGGAATCTTTCTATTTCCTTAAAAGTTTAAAATGCAAGTATGTCATTGGAAAAACATAGAATCCCAGTGAATAAAGACAATATGTGCCCTGAACAAAGGATTAGGATTCTGATGAGCACAGAGGCTATGACTGACAAACTTACAGGAACATTAGGCACGGTGAGATGTTGGGTGAGTTCATATCTCGGAAGGCTCCACGGGGGAACTGACTCTTTAAGATTGTCTTCCAATGGTGTGTAATATTTTCCCTGGTAGAGATGAGAAAGGGGTCACAACCAACAAAGGGTTTTTACTTGTGACACATTTACAAGTTCACTGGCAAAGGCTCTTTGTTCCACGCTGAGACCCAGTGACTTCGAGACCTGAGCTGAGACACAGCGACCCCTCCGAAGTGGCTGAGTCACTCTGCTCTGACTTCACTGGTCACATTAGATCTTAGGCCCTGGTTAATGGAGATGCGCTGGGAGATGTCAGGAAGAGGGAGAAGATTGGAAGATGGTTCCCCTTTTCAAAGATTTGCTACCTCCCTGGAAATAAGGAAAACTCAGGCATCTGAATTGACTCAGTGAGTAGATAGATTTGGTGCAGAAAGAGAATGTATCCCACTCAACACTGCATAGCTATTAGGGTCACTGAGCCTGTACAATGGACAACAATGGCTGTGACATTATTTCAGGGATGTCTTGCTCAGCATCTTTACTCCCTCCAATGCTTGGTTGAAAGACTGCAGTTCTCCAACTCCAAACTATATTTTTTTTTTGTGGAATTGAAATGCTGGGTGCTTTAAAAATGAAAATAATTCTTAAAGAAATAGCACATTGAGCACCATAGGGATGATAGGATAGGGGTGGTGATTTATATTATTACAGCACAAAGAAACAAACAAATTAGCAAGCAAATACACTTTTAAAGGACAGACATTCTCATTTCAGGCCCGGCATCTCCCACCCCTTTTCCAGTAGAAGGTCAAATTCCAAGCAGGCACATCTCTGTCATCTACCAGGAGCACCCTGGTGACAAGCCCATGGGCAGGCTGGGGAAAGCCATCTAAAGACTGACCCATTGTCATCCGTGGTGAATGGAGCGTTTGCTTGTTTCAAATGACACGCCAGGCCACTCTCTGCCAAACAGCAAGGTGCTTCCCCATGTGAGGGAAGGAAATGAAAGGAACAGCCAGATTTGGTTACTGTCGGAGCTACATGATTCAAAGACATCCTTGTTAATGACAGCCGCACAGCTGGATAATTAATCAAAGTATGAAGAGAATATGGAGCACTCTAATGCACACAGCTCCATCCAGTCTCGGCGGGATGAGGCCATCATCTGTTTATTCTTCTCTGGGATGGCTTGAGATTATTCAATTATTCAACAGCTTCCCTCCTCGCTGGGATGGGGTTGTATGGTTTTTAATTGGCACCAGGGTCTTTCAGCTCCTATGAACTTTGCTAGTCACTCTTGTGATTCTAGTCCCCCGGAAGCCCGAATGTTTATCTTTCTCCAGAGCTCGGCCCAAACAATGCACCTTGAAGCAGCCATCAGCTTTTGCAAAAAAACAGATCCACCAAACATCTGGTAGCAATCTTGACAAAAAAGTCTACCTTCCAGTCTTGCATTTTGTCTCCTAACATGTGTTGTTTTTGCTGTAGAATAATAAGATTTTTTTTTTAAAAAAATGTATCTTGAGCATGAGTTTTTCTCTGTTGTTGTGGTTGTTCACGTTGTAAATGTGTAAATATTGTCTTTTTCTTAGAAGAGTTTTGGATCTTATTACTACACCAGTGTATAAATATTTGCCCAGTGTGGAGTTTCTTTGATGGGTTTACTGGAATGGCAATTCAGTATTTCTAATACATAAAGGCATAGTTTTTCAAACTTAGTCGAAAAACTGCAGTTGTTCATCAGAGCCTTTATTAAGGTATGGATTGCCACCTCTGTTAGGGCCTGTGGCCAGAGTTACAGTGCAGTCTCATTAAGTGGGAGGCTCTGATGGCTCCCTCCCACCTAAACATTTGCTCTCTGTAGCTGAGGGTTTTTTTCTCCTTGAAACTCAAATTCTTCCAACTTCCTGTATTAACTCAGAATGCTCTTCTGCAGCCTGGGCCCTGCATGGCTCTGCCAGATAATATTCTCAGAACTTTGCTGCTAACACCTACTGTCGCTCTGTTGCCTGGCAGCTCCCAAGCACCCCCATCCCAGCTTCTCAGCCTGGTTCCCAAGACTCCATTCCACCCATCCAATCCCAACAAAAGACTCTGCCCCCTTTAAAATTTAATTTGTAAAGTTAGCATGCAATGTAAGGGATTAACAATTGCTTCAAAATAAGGAATGGGTTCTGTTATGACACTTTCATTTAGAAGGATTTGTTTTGATTGTGATTTATTTTGTGGCTATGTGTTGTTTGTGTGTATGCACCATCTTTGTGCAGGTACCTGCAGAAGGCAGGAGAGGGCATCAAATCTCTTAGAGTTGGGGATATAGGCAATTGTAAATTGACCAAAACAGACACCAGGAATAGACTCTTTTTTTTTTTTTAAGGGGCTGCTCTTTTATTAATGAGTTTCTCTAAAGGGAATGTGGTGCTCAGTCCCATGGGACAGCTGTCTGAGTCCTGTACCTCATAATTGAGAGTCCTCTCTTTCTGAAGTTGAACCCTATGACCAAGCACACAGATCTTCCTGTCAGCGTTTTTGAGTCTGTCATCGATATAATCAATGGAGAGGCCACAATGCTGTTTGCTGAGCTCACTTACACTCTGGCCACTGAGGAAGCTGAGAGGATCGGTGTAGACCATGTGGCCCGGATGACAGCAACAGGCAGTGGGGAGAACGCCACTGTGGCTGAACACCTAATAGCTCAACATAGTGCTATCAAGATGCTGCACAGCCATGTGAAGCTCATTTTAGAATATGTAAAGGCCTCTGAAGCTGGAGAGGAATAATAGACTCATCCTTTAGATTCTGAAGTCTAGAAGAACAGCGAATGCTCATAATCACCGCGCTGTCCAGCCCCCTCTGTGGAACAGCACACACACAACATGCCATTACACTTTCTTGTTCTTCCCCAACCACTGCCCACCTCATCTCCTCTCTCTCTCTCCACTGAGTTCCCTCTTCTGCATCCATGTCACATACATTCTGTCTCTTTCCCATCTCACATGTATTCCACTGTCTCTCTTTCCTCCCTCTTTTTACAGCTCTTCCACCTCTCTGTAGTTCCCTTTACACACACACACACACACACACACACACACACACACACACACACAC
>JADRCC010571088.1:0-10052 GCA_019843855.1 Hylomyscus alleni
ACATCCTTTGTTTCAGCTGAATTATGTTGCAAAGCAAGGTCAGTGGGTCACCTATTCTTCTAAGTTCCTGTAGGAAGTTGCACTTGCAACAAAGGCAGCTGACTTCCACTAGGTCGTTAGGCTCAAGTCTCAAGCACTCAAGGTGTATTCAGCCTGCTCAACGCTGGGGAAGGGCATAGAAGTCACTCACATGCACTAGACTAAATCAAAATGAAGAATAACAGAGCAAGGGAATGTTACAGGAAATATTACATTTGAACATCAATATATACACAGGTAGATGACAGAGAGATAAATGATAAATGATGTGAGATAGAAGATATATAGATTAAACAAACATGATTATGTTAGGATATAACCTTAGAATAACCAAAGAATCCATAAATAAGGAAATTAACTCAAAGATAAACACTATAGGCATAGTAAATCTGTTTAGTGGTGTAGCAGAACATTGTAGTAGAACAAAATCTTTGAACCTAGAGAGCAAAATGAAAGTCCAAGTACAGGAAGTTTTAGAAATCTAAATATATTATAAAAGAAAACAACTTTCCATGGTCTATGGTAGTTATGTGTTTACTATACAAAATCTTCAATGTCTACCTAAACATTAATAGTCTAGAGAACAATGCAGCACTGAACATGGCATGAAGACGTTGCCAGGGAGGACTAAAATCAACCTAAATGTAGATGTTTTTTGGCACAGTATCATAGTTTATAAACTCATTCAGAATGAAAGAGGAAATGAGAAATTCCATGGAGCATTCATATTACTCTTAGCTTCTAGGGGCCAAAATTTTGACCAAGTAACCTTGTGCTATAGCTGCCTTAAATGGGAGCCATTAGTGGGATTGTTACTTCTTTGTTATAGACACTAAACTGTAAGAAAAGTAAATCTTTTTCTTTAAGTTGTTCTTCTCAAGAATGTGGTCACAGACAGGAACCATAACTGCATGGCCGTGTGTGTATGTGTGTGTGTGTGTGTGTGTGTGTGTGTGTGTGTGTGTGTGTGTCTGTCTGTGTGTGTCTGTATGTGTGTGTAAAAGAAATATCCTAGTTTCTACACCAAGGCAAACACATTCAGAACTAATTAGAATAATTCAGATTCCTCAACAGAGATTCTTAAAGTAAGGAAAGTCTGGAATTGCACATTTAAAAACCAGAAAGCAAACTTGTACAACCACATTGGAAAACAGTCTGAAGGTTTCTCTGAAAATTGGGAATAGTTCTACTCCAAGCCATTGCTATAGCACTCCTGCACGTATACCAAAAAGATGCCTTACTATACCATAACGATATTGGCTCAACTATGTTTATAGCAGCTTTATTTGTAATAGCCCAAAACTGGAAACAATCTAAATATACCACAACTGAAGAATGGATAAAGAAAACGTGGTACATCTACACAGTGGAATATGAATCAGTTATTAAAAACAAAGATATTCCCTAACCAAAAAACATACCAGAAAGAGGCCACCAGTACATATGTAGCAGGTGTGCAGCTTAGTCTCCATGATTATCTTGCCTGGCTTCAGTGTGAGAAGATTCATCTAATCCGGTAGAGTCTTGATATGCAAGATTTAGGGGATACCCAGAGAAGGCACCTTCTCAGAGGACAAGGGGAGGGACTCTGTGAGAGGGGTACTGGGAAGGGAGCAATATTTGGGCTGTAACTAACTAACTAACTAACTAACTAACTAACTAACTAACTAAAATGAAGATTAACAAGTAGAAAAACCAAAAAAAGAAAAAAGAAAAAAGAAAACAAACAAAACAGACATGAGATTTGCAAGCAAGTGGATGAAAGTAGAAAATATCCTGAGTTAACCTAGAACCAGAAAGACTTAGAAGACTTATAGTATCTACTCAGTCATAACTGGACATCAGCCACAAAGAACATACAGTATAACCACACTACAGTTCACAGACCTAAAGAAACTCCATAATAAGGAAGGCCCAAGGTAGCCTGTGTGAATCTCACATGGAAGGGAAAATGAATAGACCTCTTAGTCACTAGAGTTGGGTGGACAAAGACACTGGGTGAGTGATGGGGTGGGGAGGGGAGCAGATTTGGTGAATCAGGTATGAAGTGTAGAGAGTAGGAGAGGGCTGAGAGTGAGAAAGGAAATGAGTGGGAGGTATCTCTGGGAATAGGGGGAAACCTTGCATGGAGAGAGATTCCATGAGTCTATGCAGGTAGCCCTAGCTGAGACTACCAGCAGGGGATGTGGAGATAGAAATGTCTACCTCCTACAGTCAGGCAGGACTTCTAATGGAGGTAGGGGGACATGAGCACATCCATAAAACCTGCAACCCAAAATTTATCTTGACTACAAGATACACAGGAATAGGATGGAACAGAGAATGAAGAAATGACCAATCAATGACTGCCCCAACATACATAGAAGGGAAAAAGACATACACATAAAAGAAAACAATAATAACATGAGGTAAACAAATAAAAACCAAGAACAGCTAAATGGAAATTCACAGTTAAAACCTTCTAAATATTTTATGAAGAAATAAAAACACATATTTGAGAAAATATAACTTCTTCACAAATATTGTAGAGGAAGTTTTTACATATATATGGATCAATGGATCTAGATCTGTATTTTTCAATCTCTACAAAAATTAATTCAGAAATTTAATATATTTTTCACAGGAATAACAGTGAAACAAATAACAGCAAAGTTAAGACAGAACATATAGAATCTTAGAATTCATTCTAAAGTAACCGTCTACAGATATGGAGATAGAGAATTATATCACTTCCCCTTCCTTAGCCTCATTTGACCCTTCCAATGTAAATCTGCAAACTCCCTTTCAAATTAATAGTCTTTTATTTTTTCAATAACATCATTATATATGCACATATGTGTAATATACATATATATGTATGAAATTTGTTCCGTTAAAGTTAGAGAGTTATCATGTCTACTAAATATGTTACATAGAGTACATTTTGTACTGAAAGATATTAAATTTACGGTACTTGGACTTTATTAGAGTCATAATATATATCACAATTAGAAATTGGAAAATATCACAAAGATCCATGAAATTAAGTTGAACTTAAGTATCACGAGAAATTAGAGCTTTTTATTTTAACATTATCCATAAAACCCTAAACCTTTGAGTAGACAGATATTTGTGAAAAACAGGATATAGCCAAAGTGCTAGCCTGGAGTCACTTATGCTCAAGGTTATGTAGATAAAGATGGAATCAATCCCTTAATTATTCCTGGTAAATAGAGATAATGTTAACTTCCTGTACCAAAGCAGCCTTGTGGAAATGCCTAAAGACAGTGAAGAGTAACTACTCCAGGGTAATGACATTTGTACAGATTTCTTTTTTCTCTCCTTAAAAAAAAAAAAAAAAAAAGGACTAGAGAGTAACTTTTCTAGGGAAGCATCTGGTAGCTTACATTTCAAGGGAACACAATTCACTGTGTCAGAAATTGTAAGATGGCTTGTCAAACTGCTTGAATTATCAAAAAACAGAGAGATAAATGCTATTGCTTTATTTCTTCTGTTTTTTTTATTAGTGTGAGTCAGAGTACCTGAAATGATTTCTCCAACATTTAAAGGAGGTCTTCTCTTTAAGGTAGCCCTATAGTGAAAATAAAATACAGTGTATCTGCTGTGGAAATTGATGCAGTGTTCCCTCAAAAATATTGATATTCATTTACTTTTTTTGATTCAGCTCTGCAGTTCTTGGATGTATACCCAAAGACCCTATATCCTTCAAGGTAGTTACTTCTTTATCAATATTTATTGGTGCTCTATTCACAATAGAGAAGGAATAGAAATAGTTTGGAGTTATCAATTGATGAATGAAGAAAATTACACACACACACACACACATATGCAGTGAAATGGTTGTAGTTGTACATAACCATTTTTAGAGAGGCAACAAAGACTCACAAAGATATGATAAGTATTCTTTCCCAATATGGATCCTAGCTTTGAATTATATATATGTGATTGACTGTATATATTATATATTTCATATATATAATATATATATATGTGTGTGTGTAACATATAATATATATATGTGTGTGTGTAACATTATATATATATATATAGTGAAAGAGCAAGTGACTATAGGACCACAGGAGCTTGATTCCCCTAGAACTGGACTTACAGGCCCTTGTAAGCTGCCAGAAGTAGGTATTACAAATGAAACACAGGTCATTACGAAGAACAGGATATGGTCATAATCTCCAAGTCAACTTTTCAGCTCCCTCTCTTTGAATTTTAGATATGATTGTTTAAATTGAAGTTCTGTTGGAATTCATGAAATAGTGAGAAGTCAGTGAACTGAGTAACAAAATATCAAGACTGGGAATACATAGTAAATCATGGAAGGTATTAAGTGGAAAGTGAGAAGCCATATTAAATGATGTGGGGATTAGAAGGCAGGGACAGGAAGTTGAATAGTGAATGCTAAGTAAACTTAAAGAATATTGAAAATTCTATATGGAAACAATATGGAAAATTTTATTCAGTGCTCCAAATTAATGTTGTGATTTTCATTGGTTTGTTCTTTATGAAAGTATCTGCTCCTACCAGGAGAGGAGATCCATCCCTTCCATCCCCTCTACTCAATGAACTCTAGTTTCTATTGGAGAGCACAGATGATTTCTCGAAAAATAGTCATCCATATTTTATAGACTATTGACAATATGTTGGGTAAAATCAATATTAAAATTAACAGACTAGGGAACAGTATAGCAAAAGCTATATTTTAATGATAAAGAGGTATTGTAGCTGAAATGAAGGTTCCCTACTCTTTGTTTACTTTCTGATGACACTATGCTGGCAAGGGCTGTGAAATATTATATAGGGACATGCTTAGAAGGCAACTACCAATCCTGACATCAATACTCAATCATGACACAACTGTCACAGGTGTAGTCCAATACATTCTGATTAGGTTTCAGCCCAGTTCCATGCAGAACCTATATTTGTATAGGTTAGTCTTGGGGAAAATCTGTGGCATAGGATATTTTGAGCTGCAACATGAAGGGCTGATGTGATCTTTGATTCAGTGAAAGTACTTTACCTACATCCCCACATAAACCACTTCTCCAAAACACAAAACAACAACCACAAATCACTCTTCTCTCTCTCTCTCTCTCTCTCTCTCTCTCTCTCTCTCTCTCTCTCCTCCCCCTCCTCTCTCTACACACACCTAGATTTATACTTTGTATTATTGACTTACTGTATCTAGTAAACACTTTACTGTGTTGCTAACACCACACATACACACACACATACATACACGTATACACACATGTATATATGTTAAACTGATATATATATATATATATTCCAAATATTCAATGACAGAAATATGTAAGTGTCCCATATTTTGTAAGTATCCTATGTTTTGTTCATGCATGATATCCACAAAACCCTTTATGGAGAAGAGATGTCTATAGTGGTTTGCAACTTAACTTGGACTCTAGTTATAGTCTAAAATAATCTAAAATGGTAAAAGTAGCCACTTGAGTCATGAGACTGTTAACGCTGCCTGAAGTTAAAGAGTCATATGACTCTCATCTTCCTTCCTGATGTTACTTCTTACCTCCTAGCAGTGTTGTGGCCTTGGGGCTGCTTCAATGACCTATATAGGAGGTGGAATATTTAGTGGAGTAGGGACTGCAAGAAAGAGCCAAGCAGTGCCAGGACACCTCAGAGATGCCACTGTCTTTCACTCAACTGTGCTCCTGTAAGTAACTCCTCATGTTTTAAGTAAGCTAAGACAGTTCATCGAGGTACATTATTCTTTAGACAATTTACATTTTGCCTGCTGTCGTTATTTATTGAGTGAATATACTGTTGTTCATGCCTATTCAGGACAAATATGATTTGTTTCAGCTGGGAAGTACTTTCTAGTCGATGCTATTGAAAGTAAATACACCACATACTCTTGGATCAGAGGTTTTAAAAAGAACTAATAATTATAGGAAACATACAGAGATGCCTAGAAATATTTTATATTTCTTATTTGACTTCATAGAATGGGAAGTTTATCATTGTCTAGTGATAAGAGCAAGTGTTTTGCTTACACAACCTTAGATGATCAGGGCATGAAAGGAACAACCATAAAGAGTCAAATTGCAGAAACATGTGGCTCTTGACTGAAATGAGATGGTATTTTGTATTAAATTTTTAGCAATTGTAGAAGGAAGAACAAAACATGTACTGTTTCTCAATCTCTTCTCTGATATGCTTGACTTGAAGGAACTTAATAATATTTTTATTGGATATTTTCTGTATTTATATTTCAAATGTTATCTACTTTGCCAGTCCTCCCCAGAAACCACCTATCCCCTTCATCTCCCCCAGCTTCTATGAAGGTGTTCTCCTCCCAACTAAGCACTCCCAGCTCCCAGCCCTGGCATTCCCCTACACTGCAGCATCAAGCCTTCATAGTATCAAGGGCCTCTCTTTCCATTGATGCCCAACCAGGCTATTCTTGGCTACATATGCAACTGGAGGCAGAGGTCCCTCCATGTGTACTCTTTGGTTGGTAGTTTAATCCCTGGGAGCCTTGGGGTATCTGGTTGATTTATATTGTTCTTCTTCAGCTCCTTCAGACCTTTCTGTCACTCCTAAATTGGAGTTCTCATGCTCAGGGCAATGGTTGGGTGCAAGCATCCACCTAGGTATTTGTCAGGCTCTGGCAAAGTCTCTCAGGAGAAAGCTAGATCAGGCTCCTGTCAACAAGCACTTTATGGCATCTACAATAGTGTCTGAGTTTGGTCACCGTATATGGGATGGATCCCCAGGTGGAGCAATGTCTGTATGTCCATTCCTTCAGTCAGTGCTCCACACTTTGTCTCTGTATTTCCTCCAGTGAGTAATTTGTTCCCTCTTCTAAGAAGGACTGAAGCATCCACACTTTGAGTTTTTTCCTTGATCTTTATATGGTCTGTGAATTGTATCTTGGGTATCCTGAACTTTTGGGCTAATATCCACTTATCACTGAGTGTAAACCATGTATGTTCTTTTGTGAATGGGTTACTTCACTCAGGTTGATACTTTTTAGTTCCATCCATATGTCTAAGCATTTCATGATTTCATTGTTTTTAATAGCTGAGTAGTACTCCATTGTGTAGATGTACCACATTTTCTGTATTCATTCCTCTGCTGAGGGACATCTGGGTTATTTCCAGCTTCTGCTCATTATAAATAAGGCTGATATGAAAAATAGTGGAGCATGTACCAAATGTAAACATACACACACATATAGATATGCACATGTATATATGCATATGTATACACACATACACATACATACATGCATATAACATATTCTTTTAGCAGGGACACTTCTGCTGGTGGTGGTGGCAAGTCTTCTTTTATGGGAGAATGTGGCCTCTACCCCTTTAAGTAGCAATGAGACGGATGATGATCCACTGTTCATCAAGGGACCGTTTGATCATGCCATGATACTTTCTCAGAATATCAGTGACCTCAACATGGAGTTGCGCAGAATATTTGTAAGTATCCCCTTAAATCTTTGTTGCTGTTGTTCTTATTATTATAAAGCAATCTTTCTGTCAAAGATTACCCTGTACCACAGTTATAGGTATAGGAAGCCAAATTTGTAATAAAATATCTTTACAAAAATGAGTTAAAGCAGCAGTTATAGAAAAGTGAAGAAATAAAAATGGGATATGCTTCATAAACTCTTACCAATTTTTGAAGAATTCAGTGAGCCTTGGAGTTTTCACCTACTTATCTTTCAATTTTCTTAAATTTCCACTTTTGGCATAAAACTCTAATACACACAGTTGAGAAGAGGTATAATTTCCTTACTTTTTTTTTTTTTTGCCAGAGGACAGTCTCTTTTAGCATCTTTAACACACAGAATCACATCCAATAGAAACGTATTACAGTGAGTCACATGGAATGAACAAAATGGTGATGATATGACAAGAAAGAAAGCCATAAAACAAAACAAAGCAAACAAACAAAACCAAAATGCCCTGAAATATTAGCCTCTCAAATGTTTAAACACCTAAGAGTCCTTGTTTAAAGAGATGCAAGGCTTGCAAGTTTGAGTTTGAAGAATGGTTTTGTTTTGGAGGGCTGCAGGTTTTCTGTTTAAGGAGGAAAGAACATACAGAGATTCAGCACAGAAATAAACACCCAGAGAATATGTCTCTTTGTCCAATAAGTATTCATTTATGCCGTTGTTTAACTCACCACTTTTTCTGTTCCTTTTTCTTTCATCCCATCTCAGACCGTTAGTGAGAACTCTGCAAAACTTTTCGATAAATTTGTGAGTACATTGCTTGCTTCCATCTTCTTTCCATATCCCCCAAAAGCTTTCAGTTAATGACTTTGCTTGAGCTTAGCATAAAGAAAGAATCAAATTCTACTTTCAAGTGATGAACCTCCACAGGTAAAAGAAAATGCTAGCCTCAAAAAAGCAGAATAAGAAAGGGACAGCTGTAAGATACCTCTGGTTTGCAAGGAATACAATTCCTAAGGTCCTTCTCCCCTTTTAAACTGTTGTTTATTAAAAAAAAAAAAAAAGTGTGCACTTACAACATAATATTTTAATAACTGTGCCCAGTGAAGAATTCTGATCCCATAATTATGCTACTATGGAGTCAGTATGTGTTCACATATTTTCTTCACATATTTGTGATATCCAATAGAGAAGATGGGCATTGCAGTGAGTCAGAAGGAATGAATGGAGTGAGTCTAAAGTGTGATAATTTAAGACGGGGTGGGGGAGGGAAGAAAACCGCAACAGCACCATATTAGCTTCTCATAGACTCCTGAATGCTGGTAGCCATACATACTTTTTATTTAAATCGTATTTAAGAGTTTCTGGTGCAGGAGTTTATTCACAGGAATTGCTGGTTTAGAAAAGAAACAGGTTCTATGTTCCTGGGGATGGTATGTTCTCTGTTAAAGGCCAGTTAATGTCAAGAAGGCTATTGTTAGACATGGTTTTAGTACTGAAGTGGACATCCACAGAATGTCTCTTTTTTTTTTTGCAACAAATATGCATTTGTGTCGTCTATTTGAACACGTTTTAATGATTCCCCCTTTCTGATTCAGCTAAGTTCGTCATCACCAGACCCCTATGACCAATTTGTAAGTACCATGTTTACTTCCATTTCCCCCTAAAAGCTTTCATGATGATGATATTACTTGAACTTACAAGAAAAATCAGCAGAGACATATCCAGAGGTGTTTTGTGATATTTCTCTCTTGTATTATTATACATGAAACCTTCTGGCAGTAAAAAGGAAAGTGATAATGGGGAAACTTGCTAAAAATTATTTGCTCAATTCTGGTAAAGTTATTTACTTTTAATTAAAATTATAATTGTAAACTAAAAGTATACCTGATGTTGTGACTAGGGAAGGCCTCCTATATCTGAATGTAGCTTTGAAGGGGACAGAAAACATTGGCATTTTTCATTTAGTTCACTGCAGATTCCCCAAAAGGCTGAACTACATTATAGTCAGTTGGGTGTAGGAATTAGAAGCAATCCGAATGGAAACCGTATCAAAAGGGAAGAAAAGCACTGATTTATTTTCAGGAACCCCAGTTCTTATATTCCCTTTACAGTTAGTTCTCCAGTGATTGAGTTCATTCAGTAGGGGGGCTGGTTGACAAGCAACAGTAGACATCCTCCCCCTGATGACTATTATCTGTTCAAGGTCAGTCAACATAAAGGAGAAAAATGTAAGGCTTCAGGAAAACAAATAGGCAGCAAGAAAATGTGTCTCTGCATTTGCTACAGATGTGTTATTATTGACTATTTTCAAATTTGTTTCTCATTCCTTGTTCTCTTCTGACCCTCTTTCAAATTCTTAACATTCCTAGGAACCCATTCAACTCCTGCACAGGAGATGATTATTAGTTTTAAATAAGTTATTAGTAGTATATTTAAAGTATAACATTTATAAGCAATCTATTGACCAAAAGGTAAACATTATTTACTTTTTTTTTTTTTGCTTTTAAATTTCATTGTTTACTAAAACGATCAGTTCGCTATACCTAATTTTGTCAAG
>JADRCC010571090.1:0-17105 GCA_019843855.1 Hylomyscus alleni
TAGTCAAACTTTTATTGTACTATAGCTAGATTCTTTGTAATAATTAGTTTTGTTTCATTTGTTCATTATTTAGAAAAGGTTTCACTCTATAGGGTGGCCTGGAATTCACTATGTAGAGCAGGCTAACCTTGAACTCACATTGTTGTGCCAGCCTCTCCCTCCTGAGTGCAGGAATTAAAGGTGTGCGCCACTACAATTAATTATAGGCAGATATAGTTTGCTTATGGACTATTCTAGATATGACTGTGTAGATTATAGGGAAGAATATATTTTGCATCTGTTGGACAGGAAATCTGAATTTATCTGTAAATCCATTTGATTATTGGTGAAGTTTAAGTCTGAAGTATTTTGGTTGGTTTGGGGACTGAATGATCCATCTAAAGATAAGGCGACCATTAAAGACAACCACTGTTATTGTATTCAGACCTACCTGGTCTTTTACGATAACATTATTTTTTATGCAACTGCTAACCCAAATTTTGGTATGTGTACATATTTATAATTGCTATGTCTTCTTCATGTATTGTTCTCTTATTATAGTGACCTTCTTTATAGCTTAAAATCTTTGTTTAAGATTAATTTAGCTCACTATCAAAGTACTACACCAGTTTGTTTGGGGATCCAGTATGCATAATAAATTTATTACCCACATTTGACAATCATTTTGTGATGTCCTCACCAATAAAGTGTATTTCTTCATTTTTTTTCTTTTTCCTTTTTCTCTTTTCTTTTTGAGACAGTTTCTCCTTATAGCTCTACATGTCCTGGGGCTCACTATGTAGACCGGGCTGGCCTCAAACTTTCAGAGATCCCCGGGCCTCTGACCTCTGAGGGCTGGAGTTAGAGGTTTATAACACCACTTGGCCTAATTCTTATAAATTTGTGGTTGTTCTCTGATTGATTGCATTATTGACTATTCTTTTCTGACATCCCTGATAGTGTGAGGGTTTGCTAATGTGCTGTTGAATGTGATAGACTCTTTCCTAGCTCTCCTGGCTTTACAAGGTCAGAGGAGACCACGAAAGGGAGAAGGTGGGAGAGGAGGAAGCCACCATGGGTTAAGTGAGTCATGAAAGCATGGTCATGTGGGTTGGCTGACTGGAGTTAAGAGCAGCCCAGAGGAAACGAGGCAAATTGCACAGTGGGAATATTGGCTTGGAAATAGACATAACAGCACAGAGGACCAATATCTGCCTAGGTCTTGTGCTGATTAAGGCTTACTGTAATAATAAAAGCTGTGTCTCTTTTATCCAGGAACTATATGGTCAAAAGCAGGGTAGAAACTCTGGATTGGGATTAAATATTTTCAACAACAGAATCCTTCCTAGCTCTCCTTTATTCCTCTCCTACCATGAATGTTACCCTTTGCTGTGTCTTTGTGACTGAGGCACCTTCTTCCTCTTCTATGACTGACAGATTCCACCTGCTTCTCTAGACTGCCTCTGAAGATCACACCTGGTTACTGCCCACCCAAGTCACAGAACGGCAGAAATGGATTCCTCTCTATTGCTGTCTGTCTGAGTGAAGAATCAGTGTCCCACTAAAGCCTACTACTAAACTATGTTTGAGATTTGAGGACACTGGGCTTTTCCTGGGGCTACCTAACTTAGGTTCTGTTTCCCTTTACCCCTCCTAGGGACAATGTGTCTAGAGCTGTGTTAGCTTGTCAGTTCTTTTCAGTGTGTCTCCTGTCTTTTCCTCTGCATCTTTGTGAGTTTTCAAAGCCCTTCTTTGTTCTGTTTAGAATACAGTCTATTTTTTCCCTATTCTGATGGTTTTCCTTTAGTCAGTCTCACAGAGGTGGCCTCTAGTCTGTCATCTTACCCAGGATATACTTATTTTGAGGTAAAGTTGGTTAAATACATATTATCAAATGAACTATAGAGAAAATGTCTCTAATTCTTTCTGGAAGCTGCCCTTGTGTGTTAAAAGCAACAAACATCACCTCCCTTTGGTACACATTTTTGTTTTCCAGGAATTATCCCCAAAAAGAAGTATACAAACCCTAATGTTCACTATGCCTGTATTTCTAATAGAAAAGCTGATAATAGAAAATACGATAAGCTGAAAAACTAAAGCTACCTTGAAATTCACCAGAAAAGATATGTAAATATTTATCTATTTAATAAAATATTGAGCAGGCATTGGCATTTGCATATCATGCTTTAAAAGACATGGAAATTAATAATGTCATAATGTAATATAAATCAGGACCAAAACATACCAAATATAGTTTGAATACCAAATATAGTTTAAAGATATACCAAATATAGTTTAAAGATATCTGTGGTGCCAGGAGGTGGTGGTACATGCCTTAAATCCTAGCACTTGGGAGGCAGAGGCAGGTGGATTTCTGAGTTCCAGGCCAGCCCGGTCTACACAGAGAAACAAACCCTGTCTCAAAAAACGAACACACACACACACACACACACACACACACACACACACACACACACGTATATGTAGGGGGGCAAAAAAAAAAAAGACAAGATGGAAATGCTTCAAGCCTCCTAAATAGTTTTGTGGTCTTTTGTTGCTGTCAAATTTTCTAGTGTGGCTCCCTATTTATCTAGTGTGGTGATTTTTTATGTGTGTGTGGAGTAGGGCCAAAGACAACTTTGCAGCTATGTCCCAGACCTAAGATGATGAGAAGGATCAAAAGTCATTAACGATGAAGATTGGAGCTGGAGTTACATTATCATTTATTGTTATAAACACCTGCCATGGAAGAGCAGCAAGGGCTCTTACCTGCTGAGCCAGCTCTCCAGCACCCGTGACTAGTTCTTCCCAGCTGCTCATCTTCAGGAGCTTTTGGAAGTTTACATTTCTCCCTGACTTTTCTCCCTTAAGCCCTCATCTGAGCCTTTCAGAACAGCAGGTTTGGTTTCTCTCATCTGTTCAGGGAATATTTTGAAGTTGCATCTGGGAAGCTGGAACACAGGAATAACGGGGGTCCCCCTCCTTCCTCTGAGGAGGGCTGTGACAGAGACCTCAGAGCCCACAGCACAGGGACATGACAGGGTAGTGCATGGGAAATGTCTTATATTGAAATGAAAATAATATCATCCTAATATTTAGTAATAACTAGCAATGTTTAATTTTCCCCCTCAATGCCTTTTTATTTCATGCACAAGTTTTAGATGTTCCTATTTGTTAATCCTGTTCTTTAATGAATTGTTCCGTGCTCATTTGCTTTGTCTCTTTTTATATCTGGAAATAGGGGGCTTGCTATTTTCTGCTTTTGACAGTCCCAAACACTATGACTAAAGTAAGTTAAATAAGTTAACCGCAACCTGTCAGACAATGGGATTGCTGGAGTGGAGCCCAGGGAGTGTTAATGAATCCTGTGTCACTTTGTACATTAGGGGTTTTATTGTATGGTTGGGGGTGGGGCAGGTTTGCATAGAAGGAATTCTATTCTCAGCACATCAGCTTCCTGACAGAAAGTACTCAGTGTTCAAATAAAATGCATCTTATTCTAAGCCTTCAGAGTCATTTCTGTGTCTTTTCTAGAAACTCAACCACTCAATCATTTTGGCTTTAACATGTTCATTACTAGTGAAAAGGATGTCAAGGGAGGGTTGTTTACACCAGACCTCCATACTTCTCAGGAGCATCTCCCTGTCTCCCAAGCCCCAGTAAGATCACCACTCCATGTGAAGAACAGTTATAACTTGCAATGTCCAAGGCAGTTTAGGGACTAGATGGACCATCTGGAGATCCCTGGCTATTTTCAATGTCTACTGTGGTCTCTGGGAAACCTGTCCCTCTCTTGGGGACTCAGTTTCTCATCTCTATGGAGGGGGAGTGTTAATGACTAGCTTGCCCTCCAGGGCACCAGGCTCACAGCTTCAGTCCTTCACACTGTGGCCTTTGTTGACATGGAAGGGGTGGAGAGCCCCAGCTGCTGGCCTGGTAGGCAGGAGTACTTACTTTGTTAGTGTGCTTTCAATGATCCTCCTTTTTAAAAGGACAGACAAATCCCTCTGATTCCAGCAATGCTAATCACATGACTTCCACCAGCCAGGCTGGAAATGGCAGGTGGTTTGTTTACTTCCTTGGCAACAGACAAGGTTGCCAGGGGCTTCTGTTCACACTGTGATTGACACAGAAACCAGGGTGAGTTGTGTGATTGGTTGTAGAAACACTTGTTGTATCTGGAAGACACCCCAGTGATGGAGACTTTTAGATGCTATCTCAAGCATCCTGGACTTTTACCAAAAGGCAGTGAAAGTGAGTGATGTGGGGTGTGTGCATGTGTCTGTGTGTCTCTGTGTGTCTGTGTGTGTCTGTGTGATGCAGAGTACTCCTGCTTGGGTTTTCTGGGCTCACTTTTGGCAGTGTGTCTCATTCCAAACAGGAGTTGACTCTCAGAGCATCCCAGTAGGTGTCTAGCAGTTTATTTCCCCACACATTTGTTATTTCTTTACTAACATTCTTGCCCATGCCTTCTTACAAAACACGAAACCATGGAGTTCCACATTTAAAAATATAGATTCTCAAAACGTGGTCATACATTTTTGATTTTAGAGATTCCTTCCGTTTATGTCGAAGTACATTTTATCAAAGAAAAGCATGCATTTGCAAACATGATCTAAAAGCAGTTGCAGTTTCGTGCACTGGGCTGGCACAAAACTGGGTCTGTCAACAGCCCAGCATGGTTCAGGGAGGGGCTCAATTGTTAGCAGAGGGCGGGTGCTGGGGAAGGGGCAGTGTTTGTCTTCAGTTGTATATGAAACCCATAAAGGTGAACATATCAGGGTCCAGCTCTAACTCCATGACCACACTGCTGGTTGAAATCGGGTCACAAAACAAAACAAACGCAAGCAGTGTAAGTATAGAAGTGGACTTGTAGGGAGGAGGGGTTGGCAAGCTAATGAGTGACAGGGATGAGAGCAAATGTAATGCATGATACACATGTATAAAGTTCTCAAAGAATGAAGTAAATTGATAAAAAAAAAAAGAAGTCGGACATACACTAAAAAAAGCTATAACTCTGAAAATGTAACTTTGCAAGGAAGTTTCTGGATGTTTTCTAAGCATGGTTTGTACTTTGGGGCATTATGTAACAGTGTGGGAAATTATGTAACCATTTCTAGCTGAGTCCAATTAGCTTCTTGTGTTTCTCTTCAAGCCAGAAGTGTCCTAGAGCCTTTGGCTTTCATTGTCACATTCTTTGCTGTGTCGTCTTTCCACACTGCTGAGCCAGAGCACCAATCAGATTCCCTTGACTGGAATTAAAGGACATGTGTCTATCCATCACGAAGCCCTTCACAGCAGTCCACACACACATACACTCACATGCATGACATATAAAACTAAAGTACTGTTACAAAAAAATCCAGCAAAACTAGTGTTGTGAAGGCTTGAGAGATGGGTCAGCAAGATCACTGCTGCCCTTCCAGAGGACCCAGCACCATATGGTTAGAATATATTCAATTCTGGGGAATCTAATATCTTCTTACGGTCTCCTTCGGCACCAGGCTCACATGTGGTACATAGACCTCCATACAGGAGACTCATACACATGGAATAAAAACATTTAGAAACTAGCTTTGTAGGTCTTCCTGCCTCTGATTTTAGTGTATGTAAGACATCAGTCTAAAGCACAAAGATCAGAATGCTCTGGCCCCTGGCCCAGGCAGTGTGTATTGTAAAAAGAGAAAGGAAGCCACGCAGAGCAAGCAGAGGACAGGAGAGGACCTTCCATTAAGAGAGGGGTGTGTTTCTGCTTGAAGCTGAGTGGCAGGAGGTTGCCTTCAAGGGCACGCTGCAATCTTATACATCAGGTCGACTTCAGCTTTCTAAGGATGGACAATTCTTTAATTGAAACAAGTTATTTGAACACACATGGCTCATTACTTGTGGGGAGGAGAGTCGCTCCTTCCTACTAACTGTGGATGAAGAACGGAGATGAGACGACTGCCCTCAGTCTCTCCTGGTCTCATTTTCTGTTGATCCAGCAAGCACTATGTTCATCTCCTTAGTCCTGACCGGGGCTGTGGCCTCCTTCCCTCTCATAGTATCACATTGAATATTTATTCCTTTTTTATTTCACTATAATAGCTTAGTGAGGTCCAAATCACAGTAGGTAATAAAACCTAGACTTTTTATTTTTTATTTTTTTTTAAAGATTTATTTATTATTATAAATGAGTACACTGTAGCTGTCTTCAGACCACCAGAAGAGAGTGTCAGATTTCATTACGGGTGGTTGTGAGCCACCATGTGGTTGCTGGGATTTGAACTCATGACCTTCCGAAGAGCGATCGGTGCTCTTACCCACTGAGCCATCTCACCAGCCCCTAGACTTTTTATTTTTAAAGACGGTCTCACTGTGCAGCCCTGGCTACCCTGAGACTCACTGTGTAGACCAGGCTGACTCCTGGACTTTTGGGTTAAATATGAATTTGAGTTGCTAGAACAATCCACATATCAGGGCAGTCACGACTTTCACTAATTCTTCTAGGGTAAAATGCTGGCAAATTCGTGAGTTCGACCAGTGTATGACTGATATTTGACAAATGTTCTTCTCATCCCATTCATCCACAGAGCTAATGAGTGAATACAAGGACATCCCCCTTTCCCAAACCATAAAGCAAAATACACCCTCCAGGGGCAGAACACAGATTTCCTACATGATCAGAGAATTACCAACTAGGCTTAGAATTTGAATCTTTGAACTGCACTGAACCCAGTCTGAGGTCTGCTTTGACTCCAGTGTGGCTTAACCAAGGAGCTGGAGAGTGGATGCTGTCTCCTCATCTGTGACATCAGTGACAGCCTCTGGATCCCAGGGCTTCGGTCTCTGTGACTCCCAAATCTACCCTTGTTTTACTGCGGCCCACTGGGTGTGAATTTTATGTCCCTAAGTGGCCAGTCTGTAAGTCTCAACTTTGTTTCTTGCCTCTCTTTACATGGTTCCATTAGCTATAAGATGAAGGTCGCAACAACTATGGCCATGCACCCGATAACATTTCAACCCCTGATGAGCCTCATGATTGACAGTGGTATTGTATGATTGGAGTGGAAATGAATGGTTTCAATGAGCTAATACAACTCAGCTATTGTAAATTAAAATACAGCACATTGGGCACAGATTTTAACCTTAGTATAAATAGATCCACCAAGCTTTCTATAAAAATATAGAGTGTGCAATCATGTACCACCCCTAACACATTTAATTTTATAGATTTATTTTGAATGTACGTATGTTTGAGTAGTTTTGCCTCCTTGGATGTCTGAACACCACATCTGTGGTTGGTGTTCACAGAGGCCACAAGAGGATATCAGATCCTCTGGAACTGGAGTTCTCATATGGCTACTGGGTGCCGAACCTGTATCTTCTGCAAGAGCAACTGATGTTCTGAACAGCTAAGCCATCTCTCCAGTCCTCCAAATGAATGTCAAATGACTGGGTTTTTTTTTTTGTTATGTCCTATTATGTATGCATCATTGTGTGTGGCTATGTATATGTGAGTGCTGGAGCCGGCAGCGATCTGAGCAGTCAGATGCTCCCAGAGCTGGAATCATAGGTGGTTTATCAACAGTGTGAATGTGCTAAATACCACTCTGTCATCATCATTCAAAAGTGTGTAACGCTTTGTGAATTTTACCTTTATAAAAACTCTCAGAAAGAAAACGTTAAGGTATGAAGACCTAAAATATGGCTCAGAAAAAAAAAAGAGTGTTATATGAATGAAGAGAATGACATGTATGTGACCTATAGATATTCATGTGGAAGAACTTCCTTTAGGCTATTCCAGGGAAGGAGAGTGGATGAGAACAGAGATCCTTTGCAGATCTCACACCTTCATCCCAGCTCTGCCTTGGTCTTGCACACTGTATCCATCCCCTCTCCTTCTCTCAGCCCAGGCTGTCACTGTGAGATAGACTGCTGTTCTCTGCACAGACTGCTGCATGCACGTTCCTTCCCCCTCCCTAATCCCTCAGCTTTATCTGCGGGGATTGGCCATGATGGCTGTGGTCAGGCTGTAGGCATTCCTATCTCACCTCCATGTACGTGGCTTCATCTTATTTCTGTTTTCATCTTGCCTACTTAGAGATCCCTGTGAGTTGGCGTCTGACGCATTGTCATCCACTAGATGGTATAAGACCAAAAAATTAAGAGCTGGTGTTGGTGGTGCATGCCTTTAATCCCAACACTCAGGAAGCAGAGGCAGGTGGAGTTCAAGGCCAGCCTGGTCCACAGAGCTAGTTCTAGAACAATACAGAGAATCCCTGTCTCAGAAAAGTAAGAGTCTAATGTCATAACAGATACAGGAGTTATTGGAAATTAATGTCTTTAAGGTATCTTTGTGGGCACTGGAGAGATGGTTCAGTGTAACAGCACTGGCTGCTCTTTCAGAAGACCTAAGTTTGAATCCCAGCACCCATGTGGCAGTTCACCACCATCCAAAACTCCAGGCCAAGGGGATCTGATGACCTCTTCTTGATTATGTGGGCATCAAGATGCAGATATTATACAGAGATACCTGCATACAAAACACCCATACATCTAAAATTAATTGAAGAAAGACATCTTCTGGAAAATTGTATTAATCTCTGTCTTCTCCAGCAGCTCGCCTTGTACACATCTCTGCTTCTGTTGAGGTGTCTGCCACCAGATCAAAAGTGTTGTGTGGATTACTAATGAGAGACTCAGATCAAGTTCCACAAATTAAGAACACCTGTAAAGAACTTTTTCCAAATTCAATTCTGTTTACAAGATCCTAGGATTTGGACATGGGCTTAGCTTTGAGGGGGATGCACGATAAACTTAACTTACTCCATAATACGGTTGACAAAAAACTGACAATTTATGAATCTGTGTGATGGAATATTTGGGTTTTTTAAAAATATGCCCTCTCTTTCATATTTGTTGGAAATTTTTGCAAACATTCTAAATTAATTTAATGTTACTATGGTCCCATTTTGTGCCCATTTATAGAGACTTGACACACACCAAAGCCCATGAGAGAGACACTTGAAACATATAATGTAAAAATAATTCATGAAACAATAATTGAGAAAATGAAATAGTAGCCAAGGGTGGAGGAGTACAACTGAATGCAGAGCAAATCCAAAGGCCTTTTGGGGAGAAGGTAAAATCCAGGATACCCATGCCAATGTGAAGTTCAAGGAAAACATTTTAGCATAAGCACATTCCCTCAATACTTGTGACATATCAATAATCATTTATCTGAAACTCAGCTAGTTGTGGGGTTCTCTTAAATCCATCATAACTCACACATTGGGTCAATACAGTTGACAAAAGTGTGGATGCTTCAATCCTTCTTAGAAAAGGGAACAAAATATCACAGGAAGAAATACGGAGACAAAATGTGGAGCAGAGACTGAAGGAAAGGCCATCCAGTGACTGCCCCACCTGGGGATCCATCCCATATACAGTCACCAAACCCAGACATTATTGTGGATGACAAGAAGTGATTGCTGACAGGTGCCTGATAGAGCTGTCTCCTGAGAGGCTCTGCCAGAACCTGACAAATACAGAGGTGGAGGCTCGCAGGCAGTCATTGGACTGAGCATGGGGACCCCAATGGAGGAGTTGGGGAAAGGACTGAAGGAGCTGAAGGGATTTGGAACCCCATAGGAAGAACAACAATATCAACCAACCAGAACCCCCAGAACTCCCAGGGACTAAATCACCAACCAAAGAGTATACACAGAGGGACCCATGGCTCCAGCTGCATTTGTAACAGAGGATGGCCTTATCCGGCATCAGTGGGTGGAGAGGCCATTGGTCCTGAGAAGGCTTCATGCCCCAGTGTAGGGGAATGCTAGGGCAATGAGGTGGGAGTGTGTGGGTGAGGGAACACCTTCATGGAAACAGGAGGATGGGGCATAGGATAGGGGGTATGTGGAGGGGAAACTGGGAAAGGAGGTAACATTTGAAATGTAAATAAATAAAATATCCAATAAAACAATTTATTGTAATCAAACCACTACTGTTTGATCATGGCCACAAACCAGGCTTGTGAGCTGAACTATCACCCTGATGGGACGTTGTCCATCATATTTATAGTATGAAATCATAAAGAGATGGGGTGCTGGGTGGGCTATAGCATTATCCAACCGTACTTTGACATAAGGGATTGAGCAAGGGAGTTTCCACCAATCAGGAGCGGAGTTGATCCCTCATCCTGGGAGGATGAGCTTAGTTTGACCTTGCCAGCAAGATGGAGAAGTTGTCTTTGAGATGTCTGGACTCAGACAACTGGTTCCTTGCAACAGAAGCTGATCAGCTCCCGTTGGCCCTGGGACCTTGAATTTAGTTTTTTCTTGTAATTAAATGGAGTCTGAAAACAAGTAGTACTTCGAATGAGGTTCTTTTGCTTGTTCCCAACAAGTTATCTTCTGTACCTTACCTGGTGGCCCAGGAAACAAACAAACAAACAAAAAAAACCTACCTGATGCCACCAGTGTGCTATTTATAGCATCTTCCAGCTTATAAACAGAGATTTCCCACTTGCTTTAGCTCTTGCCTGCCAGCTATGAAACTTCACAGGAAGTTTCTTAGAGAAATTCATTCTCATTGACAGCCAAAGAGTTAAATCTGTCTCAAACAGGTTCTTCCAGCTTTCCATTGGCATTGAGGAAGAAACACATTAACCAACTCTTTAGCAACTCAGGCATGACTTTGCATTTTTCCTTCTATTCCCTTATCTAAATTTCTGGCCTCTGAACACTGTGGGAGCAGCTTTTACCCTTAACTGGGAAAGGTTTATTCGAATTTAATAAGTAGCTTATAAAACAACAGGAACTCTTACATAGGGCGGAGCTAGCTTTTTAGAGGGAACAGCTTTTTAACAGGGTAAGTACTGAATCAAATCTCTCTCTCTCTCTCTCTCTCTCTCTCTCTCTCTCTCTCTCTGTTGAATCCATTTCTGCCGGATACATTGTTACAGAGATGTAAACATAAAGGATTTAGGTAATTGGGCCATGAGAATTTAATGGTAAGAGACAAGTTAACTGCATAAGTAGACAACAGGAGGTAATAGCCTAGATAAACTGCAGTTATGTCCAGGGAAGAGAAGCACAGGACTCAGTGTGTTTCAGCTCTGAGCGGAGGTTTCCCTGATGCAAGCGCTATAGCTCTGAGGAGGGCAAAGGTTTCCCCTATAGAAATGTTGCAGCTCTGAAGAGAAAGGCATTCCAGCACTTGGGAGCCAAATAATACCACAGAGTCACACCGCACCACAGACTTCACACTGGAGATTTATTGGGAGGGATATGAGAAGGTGGCTGCCTCTGCTAGAGCGAGCACTAAACAGGAAAAAGAATTTTGTGAGGGAGTTTTCCAAGGTGGTGATTTCCAGAGTGAAGATTAGTAAGATTTCAAGTTCTGAGCTTGGAGCAAGCCCAGGGATTGGCGGCAATTTTGTGCTTAGGACTTGGTAGATTTTCATGCTCAGGGACTGGTGGGTTTGGGTAACTTCTGTCATCTGGAAGTGGGCTCATACCTTTTACCTTACAGTCACTTGTTGTTGTTGTTGTTGTTACTACTATTATTATTATTAAACAACCACTTGTTAGGGAAGTGGGCAACATTTTCATTAGACTACTTTCTTCTGATTGGGGGTACCAATGTTCTTGGGGCAAACTTGATCTTCACCATTAGTTTTTTTTTTAAAGATTTATTTATTTACTTAACATATGTGAGCCCGATCTTTACCATTAGGGTACAGTTAGTAGTCACTGGCCTTTATCTCAGTAGTTAGGGGCTGGCCATTGTATAATAGCAACAGAATAAAAGTCTGGTTAGAAAACTTTCAGATCTCTTGTTAAAGAAATCTAGACAAGAAGTTTATAAGGCAGGGTGTAACTAGTAGGATTAAGAAAAGGAGTTGAGGGCAGTGGTGCCACACGCCTTTAATCCCAGCACTTGGGAGGCAGAGGCAGGCAGATTTCTGAGATTGAGGCCAGCCTGGTCTACAGAGTGAGTTCCAGGACAGCCAGAGCTATACAGAGAAACCCTGTCTCAGAAAAAAAAAAAAAAAAAGAAGAAGAAAAGAAAAGAAAAAGAAAAAGAGGAGAGGGCTGGAGAGATGGCTCAATGGTTAAGAGCACTGACTGTTCTTCCAGAGCTCCTGAGTTCAATTCTCAGCAACCACATGGTGACTCACAACCAGCTGTAATGGACATCTGATGCCCTCTTCTAGTGTGTCTGAAGACATCAATAGTGTACTCATGTACATGAAATAAATAGATAAATCTTTATAAAAAAAGAAAGAAAGAAAGAGAGAAAGAAAGAAAGAAAAGGAGGAGAAGAGTTAAGAAAGGCAGTATCCAATTTCTTATTAAACTGTCAGTGAGCCACTGGCCAAAGCCATTGAGCTCTTAAGTTTTTGGAGATCTGTCTGGATTTGCCACATCTTATCCTTTATTATAACCAATTGGTTAACATAAAAGCAACATCCCTCCTTGAGCAAGAGACAAAGACCACCTCTCTGCTGTTAGTAAATTGAATATTCGCTGACTTTGTAGTACTACAGCGGTCAGCGGGTCAATTTGGCCCTGGAGGATGAAGGCGGTCTGAGCCACCCACTGGAGGACCTGGATGTACTTAGAGGAAAACGGATAATAGGTAGTGAGCAAAGTAGTCAGCCATGGTGCAATGCCAGCAGTTATTTCCAGGGTCGCAAGAAGGAAAAAGACCTGAATCACTTTTTTTGTGCCATGCCAGTACAAGCCCCGTGATGGGAACTGGCCAGGGATCCTCTCAGGGACCACTCCTAAGAGTGGGAAAAGGGACACCAGGGTGCAAGTCTGAGACTACCTATGGGGGAGGGGACAATGACAAATATGAGTACTTCAGAGAACCAGGGCTTGCGAGCTTCCAGACACAGGGGCTGGGTGGTGGTGCTTAGGGTGAGGCATTATCATCGTCTGAGGAATCCAATGTATCCCTGAGGAGTTAAAGCAGTCTATGCTACCAGAGAGAGAAAGAGAGATGTGGGAGAGACGAGTGGTGGTCGTGATAGTTGGCTCAACACAATAATGGACTAGCAAGATACAGAGTCGGATAAGCCAATGGGTGAGACCACAAATGGTAAGCTTGAGCCAGAAGGGACACACAACCAACATTCTCAAAAGTGGCCAGCCAGGGTGTTATTTAGTTGCTGATCTACAGTTAGGACAGCCTAGATTTGTTCTGTGGTATTTGTAGGAGTAATGTGAGTATCCTCTTTAAGTTTCTGACCCAAGAGGGGAGGGCCTCTTGGAAAATAAACATCTCTATGTAAAAGCTACGCCTGGCAGGTGTAGATAGGAAGACACAGAGGAGAAGAGAGCAAGTTTAGACATAAAAGATTTTTAGATCCATTGTTTGTGCAGTGACAGAAGTTGCCACCGTTGAAAATTGACCATGGCAGTTTGGGCCATTGAACTGTACCGAGGTCAAGCTCTTTGTAGTGACAGAGGGAGGCTTTAATAAAATTTGAGTCTAAGGAGGAAGAGAAGGGTCACAAAATGAACTCTGAGAGAGGGCAAGTCTATACGTTCCAAATGGGAGCTGAGAGATAGGAAGGGCTTAGGGAAACTGTGGGGCTTAGCAGGCAGCTCCTGAGGGGAGGATGCAAGGAAACAGGAAGGTTCAAATAGCCAGAGAGAAACAAAGTGCCTTATTTACTTGCCCAAGTAGTAGGGCTCCAGAGGTTGTAGCAGACTCCAGGTGCTAGAGAGAGGATACTTATTGAGTAGGTGGAGAGAGGTGGTTAGTTAGGGAAAGTGGAGAGATGAAGTAGCTGAAGAGACGGACTCTAGAATTTGGAAACAGATAGGATGGCAGAATCCAGCGGAAACTGATCCATGCACACCTTAAGAGAGTCTGTCAGCATCTTGAGTCAGTTTGAAATGATGAGACATGGCATGGCTGAAAGATAAGTGTGTCATCCTCTACCTGGAAAGAGAGAACTCGAGAAGAGAGTACTGCTTGAAGACCCAGGTGGTATAGCTGAGAAAAGACCTGAAGGTTAGACTCTGATTAGCATGCAAGCAGTTTGGCTATGGCCAGAGTATGCCCATCATTGGGTAGTATGATCAGCTTTTGGATAAGTATGCTATAGAAGCTAAGGAAGGCCCCATTTGGTGGCCCAGGACCACAAGGGCTTATCCCTCCTTCTCTACAACATGGAATGAGAAGGGGTGAGCCGAATCTGGAAGATATAGAGCTGGGGCCTAGAAAGCATACTTTTGAAGCTTACAAAAGGGTTTAATGATGGGTGCAAGGAGGGATTTGTACGAGAGGCCAAGGTCTGCCTTGTATAGAGGGAGGGTGAGAAGAGAGAAGGAAGGAGTCCAAGAGCCTAAGAAGCTAGTCATTCCTGGGAAGGATAGAATTTTATCCTTGGTGGTGGAGACTATGAGAGAATGGGATTAAGTATTTTCTATCTAGGGTAGTGACCTTGTGAGCTGGGTAATAATTAATCCCAGATAAGAATCCTGAGGGGTGGACATCTGGACCTTAAAGGGTGAGACCTTTTATCCCTAGCCAAATACAGAGTTTCGAAAGTTGCTGTCCTGGCTAATTTGCAGGGATAGACTACAAAGGAGATCATCCAGGTATTTTTATAAGCTTGGGTTTAGGAAAAGACAAAGAGAATAAGCCAGAGGCTAGAGCTTGGCCAAATAGATGTGGGCTGTCCCAGAACCCTGGGGTAGGGCAGTCCCTATGAGCAGGGTTGAGAGGTGAGAATCGGGTTGGTCTAAGTAAAGGCAATGATACTTGTGTCTGAGAATCTAGAGAACTGGAAAAGAAGGTATCCTTGAGCTCTAAGATAGAAAAATGAAGCCAGGCATAACTTTAATCCCAGAACTTGGGAGGCAGAGGCAGGTGGATTTTTGAGTTTGAGGCTAGCATGGTCTATAGAGTGAGTTCCAGAACACCCAGGGCTATACAGAGAAACCCTGTCTTGGAAAAAAGAAAGAAAGAAAAGAAAAATGAGAAATTCCTAAAGGCATGGTAGGGAGGGATAGCATAAGATAACAGTATACTCTTGCTCATACCTAAAGACACCTGATTCCCTATGAAAATGAACTCAGTAAAATGAGAGCAAACATGGCTTAAAGATAGGGAAAAAATGAGCTCTGACAATAGAGGGCAGTGCAAGGAGCTGAGAGACTCACTAGCCAACAATGAGTGTGTGTGTGTGTGTGTGTGTGTGTGTGTGTGTGTGTGTGTGTTTGCAGAAAGACCATACAGAAGCAAATGCCTTTGAGTGGGAAAAAGAGAAAGCTTGAACATAGGGAATGGGGAATCTCTTTCCATTTCCCTATCACCCACAGTATTTGTAGAGGTCCTGAATAATATTGAGATCCAGGATGTCATTAGGCAACATTTTGGATTGATTATCTAAGAGGTAGATTATCTAAGGCCAGATTCAATTGCAAAAGCAAATAAAATTGGAGCCCTTCAGGTTGGGTGCCACATGGAGAGGCTGGAGGTTTTCTAAAAGGCATCCCAAGGGGAAGGGGAAGGGTCCCATGGATGAGAGTGGGGAAGAAAAGTGTCACCACAGCCTGTGTTTGTGGGCATCCCCAGGACCCAAGGAGGAGTGGAGGAAGACATGACTCTTTGAGTGAATCTCACCACTTAGGGGTTTAGCCTGGCTAAGCCTAAGCAGAGACTTGTGCCTGATACTAGGGCTTTTGTGGAGGCCATGCGTGAGGATAAAATACCCAGTCTGAGGGAAGGGTCTGGAATGGGTCTAGAGGATCTGTAGAATTATTGCCAGCTCTGAAAGGGAGACAGAAGAAGCCAGGATGGGGCAAAATAACCTGATTGGACCTAAGGAAGTTAACTGCAGGATTGCAGTTCCAGAGGTAAGGGACAAGGTCAGGGTCAGTTAAAGGGAGGCAGCCATAGTCTTAACTACCATGCTGGGGTTACCTCTGGGGGTACCAGAGGCATGTCAGATGCTCAACAATTACTTCTTCAGACTCAGGAAAGCTTTTTTACCCAACGGAAAGGATGGGGTGCCAAGCGATCAGTGAGCCGGAAGATGAGTCTATCATTGCTGCCAAGCGATCTCCTGATAGCCAGAAGGTGAATCTGTCCTTGCAGGTGGACTGGAGATGAGGGATAGAGTCCCAGTGAGGCTTAGATGCCAAGCAGGAGTGTGGGTGCCAGGAGAGCCTATCTGATGTATAGCACCAATGTAAGTGTGACAACTCTGAGGGAAAAGGTTTTCCCAATGGAGTTGTTACAGCTCTGAGCGGGGAGGTCCCCTATGGAAGTGATACTGTTCTGAGAGGAAAGGTTTCCCCTATGGGAATGTTGCAATGTTGAAGGGAATGGCATGCTAGCAGTAGGGAACTAAGGAATAACACAAAGTTACACTACACATAAAACCTTACACAAGAGAGTCATTGGGAGAGATGCAAGAGGGTGGCTGCCCTTGCTCCAGGGTAGGAGCAACGGGGAACTGAGGAAGAGTCAGATTTTATTTAGGGTTTCTTAGGGTTGGGATATTCCAGGGTGGAGATTTCCAAGGTGGGGATTAGTTTGATTTTAAGTCCTGAGGATAGTGCAAGCCCGGAGATTGGTGGAATTTCGTGCTCAGGGACTGGCTAATTTTTGTGCTCAGCGATTGGTATGTTTTATTGCCTAGAAGTGGCTTGGACCATTTACTCAACACTTATGCTAGAGTTGCTTTTTGTATAGAAGATATTAATGTGCAACTGTGAATTGTGATACTGAGGCAAGACAAAGAGAATTAGAGGCAAGGAAGAAAAATGAGCTGCTCACCTCTGCTGGCTGAGATTTAAGATTATGAGTTGTATCTATAGCCAAAGCCAAGTGTCTTGATCATTGACCTTTCTTGACTTATATCCTATCTTCTCAGTCTAAAAACTAGTACAATATGCCTTATAAATCACACACTGGTGGAAGATGCCTGATAAACCACACACAATCTAGTTTATTGGAGGGGGGGGAATCTTTGAATAAAAGTAAGCATGCCTAAACATGTTGTCTAAATTTTAAATCCTTTAGACAATTATAACTCAAATCTAATACCACTATGTGAATAGCTAACAGATCTATCTATCTATCTATCTATCTATCTATCTATCTATCTATCTATC
>JADRCC010571092.1:0-19756 GCA_019843855.1 Hylomyscus alleni
CTTGTGAACCTCAGTAGACTTCCCTCAGTCTTCTCCTTTTCCTACTTATTCTTGAGTGCTAGTGAATATTTTCCCCTGTACATCCATGAAGACAATAGACAGGCTTTAACAGAACCCAGTCTGTTGAGTCTTCTGTAATTGCTTTAGTGAGGAAAATTTTGTTGCACTAGGACAAGCTAGCAGAACTTTAGCATCTCCTATGCTGTGTAATCCTGAACTGGTGATCCTTCTGTTTCTGTTCATTGTCTTGTAAGACATTTTAAATTTTCACCTCGAATCCATTCCAAACAACTCAGTGGAAATGACAAAAATCACATATCTCATGTGATGATAGTACTTCTTAGGTTGTTTAATTATCATCTGGAATCTGTATCATTATGATAGATAGTTGTTTATATGTCTCATTCAAAAACTGATTAGTTAATAATCCCTAGAAACTTTTTGGCAAGACATTGTTGTTTTAATAATAAGATTTTTTCACCTGTGATAAGAAAACAAAAGTGATAATTAAAGGAATGCTGGGACAAAACATAGAGTGTCAAACAATGTGTAAAAATATTTTAATGATTTTTCAAGGTATTTAAATATAAAGACATTCATTATTAGAATATGCTGTCATAAACTACATAGATCTTCTTACATGGCAAGTAACTTTAAATTACATTAAAATAATTGTAATTTCTTTGAGATGCAATAAAAACCTACATGACTCCACCTAGTGGACATAGTCATGGTTTAAACTATTAAGTGTACTTAGAGAAAATCGTATTTTTAATTAATAAGCAACAACAAACATAAACATGGTTTGAAAAGTAGCATGCTTATGTTAATTAATTTTGCAAAAAATAGTGAATAAATATGGATTAACAATTAGCAATATATTTGAAATTTATAACCAATTAAGGAAATAGATTATTGCTAGAGTTCAAACTGAGACACATTTATAGTGAGAAAGAAAGATTTCCTTTTCTGTCTCCCTGCATCTTACAGCTCCTGGCTCCCTTGTATCCTCCAGATATTTCACCTCATGTATTTTCTGATGAAGAATAGCACAAGATGGGCCAGATGTAGTATTGTGTGCCTATAGCTCAGGAGCTCTGACAAAATGCTCTTGAGTTTGTATCAGCCTGGATTCCCTAGTGAAACACTGTCTTATAATCCAACCAAGCTTCTAATAAACCAACCAACAGACAAACCAACAGACAACCAATCAACCATTAAATAAACAAACCAAAACCCTGGTGCTGCACTAAACATATTTGAAAAGAAGGGAAAAATGTGAGAAAGGCTAAAAATGTATAATTAGGCTCTCCAACAACAGTAATGGGCAAAGTAGGGCACTACTCAGGAACAGGAAGCAATATTAAAGCAATTTCAAATGTTTACTTTTTAGAAGATCTATGGTTCTTCCAACATGCTTCAAATTTATGCTCTCTTACAAAAGGAGCAAATAGTATATCATTTAGTTTATGTGAAATTTAAAATATGGTAAAAGTAATCCATGAAGCAAAAATAATAGGGTAGCAGTTGCTCTTGGTTGATGAGAGGGTTTCCTGGAGAAAAGTAATAGACCAACTTAGTGATTCTGGGGATTGACCATGCCATGAGAGTGGTTAGGGTTACCTTAATGTATTTCTTAAAATGTAACCAAGTTACACTAAAGACATGGTTACTTCATCACTAGCTAAGTTGCACATTCAAATAAAAACTCCATACTAAAAATGATGTAAACTTTGGGCTTAGAGAAAAACAAAAGCAGTACGTTGGACTTCAGTTCACATTTCTCCTCTATCCCCTTTCAGTTGTGTGACCTGGGAAAATGTTACACCTACCATTCACTTTCTACTTAAGTTAACCCCCTGAAACCCTGAATTGACAGTGTTTCCTTCTTCATCTCCTCAGAAGCTAACAACTTATAATATTTATCATATTTCTGGGTCATAGTATTTATAATGTGACTGCTCTATAAATGTATAACAATTTACCCTTCTTAGAACAAGTCCAGTGCAACTGGACAGCTTTGGAATTTAGGTTGTGAGAGGCCAAAGTGGTCCCACAGTCTCCAAAATCCACCATGGAATAAAATGTGTAAAGGCTGAAATCAACTGATGACTCCACAAGAAAGAAGGAGGCAAATGGCTTCCAAGGTGATGCATCTTTAGTGTGTTGGGTGACATCCTGCTGAGCAGATGATCATGTACACTGTCATTTACCTCTAACCTGAAAATTACAGAGGGATAGGCAGGAGCTGCAGAAGAAACACTCATCAAATGTCCACAAGTGCACTTAATGTCACCATCAATTTTCTATGATATTTTTCAAGCAGTATTTTCCGGTACGTGATATAACCTTTTTTAGCTAAAATAAAAATCCAATGTGGTATTTCCTCCTTTGAGCCAAACATGGAGTATGGCTCTTTACATATGATATTTTATACTCAGATAAACTGAAGTATAGGAGAAAGAAAATTACAATGGAATAGTTGATTGATTTCTAAACTCTGATTTTTTATCTCTTGTCCTGAAAATTTATGCTGAGAATAAGCAGCAGAAAGTGAAATTTTAGATTTAGTACAAAATCTCTAGGGTGTTGTACTAATAGGATATATATAATATAATGCAAAGATTAATATTGATACTGTCTAAACTCCTTTATTTTGAGGTAAACTTGTAATCATTATAGGTGCAAAGATAGACAGAGGTTACCTGACTTAAATCAACATGTTCATGAGTAATACATTAGAAAGTTCCACAGATTAATTTTGTTTTTATCCAGATGCAAACAGTGAGCCCAAATTAGGATATAAGCAATTTCCTGGGTTGTATAAGGTACAAGAATATTTTCATGAAGAAAGGGAATCAGCTACAAAAATAATCTCATCTCTTTTCTGGGTTGTCAAACAAAGTATTGGACCTTAACATGGTGCTCTTTCTTCCCCCATTCAGATCCCACCTTTGCTTCTCTTTTTATGTATTCCATTACATTCTTTTTTTCTACTCCCCACCCCCCTTAATGTCTCTTCTACCTCATGCTTGATCCTCTCTCTTAATATTCTGCTTAACTCTAGACACTAAATGCTCTCTTTGTTTGGACTTTGGCAAAAGAACAATAGACTAGCACTTGAGAGATCAGGCTCAGACACCTCAAATTTCTCACTATCTTCATGACAAAATTACAGAGCAAGAGACGGGACTCTTGAAGTTGAGTTGAAGAAGGATAAAACAACTTTTCAATATAAGTTGTAATTAACGAGTCACCTCTTACCCATTAGTCTTTATGAGTCACATATTAAGCATATATTCTAATGCTACACATTTTGTAGATGATATTAATGACACAAATAATAATTTCTTGCAACAGCTTTAAAATTCCAGAGAAGAGCACCAATGAGGAATCCATTATCCCACTAAATTGACAGTATAACTGATCATACTATTGAATATGTAGAGAATTCATAGCATAGAGTAAATTGTATGTCTCAGAAGTTGTTTAATCCAGATCCTATGCAATGAAGAATTTCAGATTTCATTCTTAATGATTGTGGGCTGAGAATCAAACTTTCTGAATTTGAAATATTAGTCTGATATCTTCCTGTCATAACTGTTGAAGCATATTGTGTTCTCTCAATGTAAGTGACTTGCCTTTTTTCTGTGTGTTTCTCACCAGTTTGCCCTTAGTGGTGCTTTATCCAGCGGCCGATAAGCTTAAGTTATACTGAACTTTGGGTTTCACAGAGCCCATTAAGTGGAATAGGCTGAAATTTACTCTGTTGCCCAGACTGTCCTTGAATTTGTGCTGATCCTCCTGCATCAGCCACCAGACTGCTCTAATTATAGGTGCGACCCACCACGTTTACTTCTCTGATTAAACTTCTTAATGTGATCATGTGTTTTACTGATGAGTTATGAAGAAGTTTGTTAGGACTTGCATATCACAGGTCTCCCATGTCTTCATATTTATCCCTTAGGCTCTACTCAACATGTATTAGAATTTTCATCTTGTCTCATTTGTTTTCTTTGATTCTAATTTTGTATCCTTGACCCTCTGGATTGTAAAACTTATAAATACATTAAATTTCTTATTCCGTATCTACTTCTAATTCAGCTGCTAGCTGATATGCTTTCAAATTGTGATTTGTGTTGTTTTTCTATTCCATTTTTTTCTTTTGTTCATTTGTTTCTTTCTTTCTCAAACGGATAGTTCTCGTTTTATCTTCAGCTTTTTGATTCCTCATGCCTGTGGGGTGAAATATTGCTGTTTGTTTTTACATTTTTTAGGATCAGTGGATTCCTTTCTTGTATGATTTTTATTTTCAATGACTTTTTATGTAAATTTTAAACAAGGTAACACCCTTCTCTATAGAAATTTACGTAAGTACTATTTTATCTGTATTGTCAAACATCTAGTAGAAATTTAAGGTATATTCCTTGAAAAACACTGAAAATTTAGATAGAAAGTGTAGCTATCAGGGACTCAAGAGTAAAAATTGTGACTGCTTTCTGGACGACTTTCCTTTTCATTCCTTCTATCAAGATGGGTGCAGTGGATGCCTTTCTCCCCTGAAATCAACTGTTGTTGCTACTGCTTAGCCTGTCTACAGTCTGGAGAGTTGAAACAAAATTGAGCCTAAACTAGGCACATTATGGGTATCACTATCGATTTATATTTAGTTGTAAAACAGAATCTAAATAGCTAGGGCACTTTTAACCCACTCATCTCCCAATACTAACATCTGTAAAACTATGTAACCTGTAAAACAGGATCAAAGAGGTTTACATTGCTTTGACTATTTTCAGTTTCCCCTGTTCTGTTTCTCCTGTGTTTTTTTTGTGTGTGTGTGTGTTTTTGTTTTTGTTTTTGTTTTTCGAAACAAGGTTTCTCTGTGTATCCCTGGCTGTCCTGGAACTCACTCTGTAGACCAGGCTGGCCTTGAACTCAGAAATTTGCCTGCCTCTGCCTCCCAAGTGCTGGGACTAAAGGTGTGCGCCACCACGCCCGGCTCTCCTGTGTGTTTATATTCTGTGTTCCTCTACATAGTGATCATAAGTGGCGACTTCACACCCCAAATATCACTTGAGTTATAATTTTACAACCATAACCAATTTTTTTCTCCTTTTTGTGGCTAGCATTAACCTTCTCTCCATTTCTAAGTCTGCTATTTCAAGTACTGAATAAATGGAACCATATTATGGTGCCTTTTGACAGAGTTTGTGGTACTCAGCCCCATCCACTTTGGATAGTTCATACATATCTCTAGATATTTTGACTCCTTCTATGCTGTGAATGTTTCAATGATTATTTAACTGATGTTCCTGTTCAGCTATTGAAGATGATCTATGCTGCTCTAGTTTAGAATTAGTATACATGAATCTCCTATGAACACACATATACATGATTCTGTATGGATGCTTTCCTTAGAACAGGTGTTCGGGAGTCTAAGTCCTTGCTTTAATGATAGTGGTATTTTTTAATATTATAAGTGACTTCTAAGTTTTTCAGAGAAGTTATTTGACTTTTATTGTGAGGGAACTAGGTTCTCTCTTTCTTCAATTGCGTTTGCTGTTGTGAATATTTTTCATTTAAGCTATGATGGCAGGTGTGCAGTGCCCTCAGCCAGCCTTTTTCTAGTGGGTCATGGTTTGGATCACTGTTTCCTGGGTTTATTTGCTATGTGTATGATTCTTTGCAAGCCAGGTGTAAAGCTAAATTTATAAACCTTCACATACTTTTATGCACTTTGCCCAATGTTTGTTTTTTTACTGTGGGTCTGTGAAAAATCTTTATATATTTTAGATATTGGTATTTTCAAAGATGTACATTTTGCAAGTATTTAATCTTATTCTGTAGCTTTGCTTTTTATTCTCTTGCATCAGCTTCTGCAAAACACTTCTTAGGTTCGTTGAGGTCGAATGTGTCAGCTCTGTCTTAACTGGATTATGGTTTTAAACTTGAGTTCTTCTTTGTCTAGCTGCAAATCTTATCATGACCCATGTCCTTTAGACACATTTCTCCATATGCATTTCTTGCTACTCTGTCTGTATATGGCTCTTATTCTGATGACTCTCCTCCCCAGTCTTTTCTCACACTTCTCATATCTCTTCTAATCTAGATCTTATTCTACCACTGCATCAGTCCCTTGGTTTGGTAACAGTATGTTTCTTGTGAAAACAAAAACAGATGACAGATGCCTTTTTGAGAATATTTCTGAAGTTGTCTTCTTCTATTCTTACATGTAAGTCATACTTAGAAATCCAAATTAAAATTAATTTTCATTTTAAGTTTTGAGTCCATTATATCGTGTTGCAATTGAAATGATTAATGGCATTTGATTTGCTGATCTTTTGTAAGTGACTAGCTTTCTTTCATATCTTCATTTTTCTAGAAGGATGGTCCACCCAATAGGTCAGTACTTTTACAGCAGGGAGTTTTATGGCCATTTTAAAGTTGAACCTGGCCCCTGAAAATTACTTCAAAATATCTTTCCATTTTTTTCTTTTCATATATTTTTTCTTTTGAACTCTCAAGATGCCAAGTATACAGTCTATAGATTTTAATATCTTTTTATGATCCTGACTTCCTTCAGCTAATCTATTTGCTTCCACTTTCCTTGAGATTTCCTCAACCTTACCTTTGAGTTTCTCCTACGTTTCTCATCATGAATTATTTTGACCACTGTGATTTTTGTTTCCAGGACAATTTGTTGTTGTCTCCTTGTAGGGTGCTTCTTGATGCATAAGTGATGGTTTATGGGTCTTATCGCCAACATTCTGGCACTGGGAGTTACTGAATTTTTGAAGGCTTTCATAGTATATATTGGGATATTTTCTTTTAAAACGGATCACTATTCAACCATTTATCTTTGGGATCCTAAAACATATCTGTATTTCTTCTCTTTTGTCACATTGCCTGTAAATTATATTTTTAATTCATATAAAGCAGACACAATGACGTTTCAGGAGTTAGACTGAAGGAGGCCATATTGACAGGATACATTTCTCCTTATAGGCACACCTTTGGGACACTTTTAGTTTGATGATTCTAAAACATAAATTTATGTGTGTCTGTGTTTTCTCTGTTTTTTTTTTTTTTCATTTCTTTCTTTATTTTTCTCAAGGCCAAAGTCTGGTTCGTAGGAAACTGATACTCCCAATATTCAATTAGTGCAGTGAAAATTTTTTTCTGCGCTGTTCTAGGCTCTTTTACTCAACTTGTCTCATTAGCTTCTTATACTGCTCAACAGCTTTTACTGTATCTGTGTTATCTGCCTTCCTGAAAAAAAAATAACTATAGGGTATAAAGGTTTTATTTAAATTCTGTATCAAAAGAAATGGGTCAATAATTTAGGGTATATATTACACCCCACCTTAGCCTGTGCAGGATGAAAGTTCACTGAATTTTCCCAACTTTTTCAAATTGATTTTTTTTCTTTTTAGGTTCAAATCCCCTTTTTTGTCTGACTTTAAAATTTTCTATCTGTGGTGGATGACAGAGTGTAGGTGAAGTTTCACTTTAAAATATGGTATTACAGCATTCTTCTTAAAGATTTTTAACTTGTTATAACTTGTGCTGCAGTGATTGCAATGCAGGAAAGGAATAGAATGGTGATCTCTGCAATGCAGGAAAGGAATAGAATGGTGTCTGTTGTGGTTGTGATCACTACTCACAAATTAAACATATATGGCTAGTCCAACACCATTCTTAACCACCTGAAGTTATTAGTCAGCAGTCCAAGAAGTAGAATCCCAGATTAATGATTCAAGGGTGGAGAAAACATTGTATATCAAAGTCTTCTGCTCATCTCAATTTCTAAAGCATACCCTAAAACCGTGTGACTTCTGCTGACAAGGGCACTTGGATATGAGAGTGGTCCCGGCTGTGTAGAGAAAAGACCACTCACAGTATGTACAGGAGAGGAAAGGTTTTGTGTATGGAAAACAAAGAACCCTTGCTTCCTTTTTATTACAATTTGTATAAATGCATTTAGATGTGCGTTATTGTAGCTATATACATTCTTTATTCCTCTGAAATTGTTATTAACAAGTGTCTACCTTATCTGTTGTAGACATGCATACATTTCTTTTACAGGACTTAGAAGTCTCAGCCCACAGGTTTAAAGACTGTTGCAAATAATCCCTCCTCTACCTCGCTTCTCCCTCATGTCATTCAGAATCTGCTTCCATCATTTCAGGAGTGGCCTCTCGTACTATTCTTTTCCCTCGCATCCAAGCACACAGTTGCCAGGTTAAACCTAAGAAGCTCTCTTGCTGAGCTTTCCTTATTCAATTTAGGTTTACCTTGTAGTGGTCAGATGTGAACTGAACCATTTTTACATTTGCAATTTATTATTTTCCCTGTAGGGCTGCATCAGCCAGACATCTTGGTCTTGATTATATTAATACTAAGAATAATGTATTTATTTACTGATGCCTGATCATTTTCATAAAGTACTAAGGACAAAATAATGAAATATTCAAATTGTCTCACCAACACAGCTAGGAACCAGAAGTCAGATCGCTGTCATCTTAGAACATTGAGCTGAAGAATCAGTGCCTCCTGAGGGCTCAGGAGGATGGCTCCTCATCTCATGAAGTAAGACAGCAGGAAAAGGCTGTCTTCAAATGAAACTAACCCAAGTCTCATGTGGACCACAACAAATTCAGCATTACATTTCTCATTTCCTTTCAATCCCATAAACTTGATTATTTTTATGCTATCATACATACATGAACAGATAAACTCACTAACTCCTTTCTTTATAATTAGCCAGCCTTATTGACTCAGATGCTTTTTATACTACACCCAGAAAGGCTGAAAATATGCTCACATAGTCAGTTAACAATGTGCTTGCTGTCACTTGAGTTTTTGATCTTAGTCATTCTGATTGGTGTAAGATAGAATCTCAGGATCTTTTTTTTTTTTTTTTTGCATTTCCCTGATGACTAAGAATGTAGAACATTTCTTTAAGTGCTTCTTAGCCATTGTAGATTCTTCTTTTGAGAATTTTCTGTTTAGCTCTGTAGTAGATTTTGTTTTAATTGGGTCATTTGGTTGTGTTGCTTTGTTTTGCTTTGGATAAATTCTTGAATTCTTTATATATTTTGAATATCAGCCTTCTATTGGATATAGTGTTAGTGAAGATCTTTCCCCAGTTTCTAGGTTGCCTTTCTGTTCTGTTGACTGTGTTCTTTGCATTACAGAAACTTTTCAGTTTCCAGAGGTCCCACTTATCAGTTGTTGATCTTAGAGCCTGAGACATTAGTGTTCTATTCAGGAAAATTCCCCATATGCCAATACCTTCGAGGTATGGAGAAAGGGGAGCACACCTTCATTGCTGGTGTGATTGCAAAGTAGTACAACCACTTTGGAAATAAATCTTGTGATTCCTCAGATAATTGTAAATAGTTCTACCTGAAGTCCTACATATACTGCTCCTGGGTCTATACTCAAAGGGTACCCTACCATACTACAAGGACAAATGCTTCATATTGTCATAGCAGTCATAATAGCCAGAAAATGGAAGCAACATAGATGTCCCTATACCAAAGAATGGGTATAGAAAATGTAGTTCATTTACACAAAGAAATACAGTTCAGCTACTAAAAATGAGGGCATCATGAATTTTGCAGAATGGATAGAACTAGAAAATATCATTTTGAATGAGGTAACACAGAGCCTAAATGGTATGCAGGACAGGAGCCTAGCATGGCTGTCCTCTGAGAGACTACCAGCAGCTGACAGAGACAGATGTACATACTGCACATACTTATAGCCAACTCTTGAACTAAACTGGGGACCCCTATGCAAGAATTAGGAAAAGGTTTGAAGGAACAGAAAGGGCTGGCAACCCAAAAGAAAGAACAATAGTGTCAACTAACCTGGACCCCAGGGAGCTCTCAGAGACTAAAGCACTAACCAAAGAGCATACAAGGGCTGGTCTAAGACGCCTGGCTCATATGTAGCATAGAACTGACTACCTTCTCTGGCCCCAGTAGGAGAGGATGTACCTAAACTTGTAGAGTCTTAATATTCCAGAAAAAAGGAATGGAGGACACCATTTCAGAGTAAATAAAATAATTTTAAAAAATAATGTGCATGCATGAGAATGTTCCTCTGTCTAGAAATCTAATTTAATAAAGCATACAAGATTCTTCTAGTTGTCTAGCATTTTTGTTTTTCTCATTTTCATATATTTCTTTCTGTTATTTTCAAATATAAAAAAGAGTTATTAGTTAAGTTTAACTTTTTGTTATTTATTGTTTAAATAATAAAATAAATGAACATGTTGACTATCAATGATGTCATCTAGTTTTAATGTTTCATCTTCTTTATCTTTGTCTTTGTCTTGTTTATGATTTCCATGTTGATTTTATAACATCCCATTTTCCTATGAGTTTACTAATGAACTATTTGTTAACTCTATGAATTAAAATTTTCTTTTTTGAAATGAAGTGATGATAATGATTTTCTCCTTGTGAAATTATTTCATGTTATGTATATATTTCTCTTTTCTTATGTAAAAGAGTAAGAATATTGTACAGCAACTTTGTAGTATTAATTTATTTGATATCTTCTTCCTATGCCTAATTATTTTGATTTTCTCCTGTTTTTACATTTACTTGAGCAATGATGATCCCTACTTCATAATAAGAGTACTGAAGACTCAGAATAGAGAAAACAAAATGATTTATTTTACAAAATTGCAAAGTTGAGTGTCACCCTAAAGAATCACCTATGCTGATTTGGACAATCAATGGACTTTATACTCCTAAAAACATCCTCTTCCCTCTATATTCATCATTGGCTAAGTTCTTCAGAGGGATACTCTCTTTCCTCTTCATCTAACATGGTCTCCATTTCAAACTCACCCATCCTCCTAGATCTGAACATTCCCTACTCTTTTGTGCCATGTGAATTTAGTAATATAGAATATAAATTTTCAACCCCAAGAAAAACTAAGCAGTCACATAACAAACAGAGCCAGCCAAGAAAGACAGGGACCTAGTACCTCCTGTTTATCATTCATTGATGAGCTTTATATATAGCTCCTCCTGGAAATAGGTCATGACAGCTACTTCATATGTGAATATTCTTCTTTACTCTTGTAATTCATTTTTCATGTCCATATAATTCATTAACCCACCTGAAGAGATAAAACACATAAACATGTGTATTTTAAAATATAATTCTGAAATTCCTTGGAAAAATTATGGAAATAGAATGAATTATATTGAATGATGATAACCTAGCCCCAGAAAGACAAATGTCATATGATCTCTCATCTACGGCTTCAAACTACAAATCATCTGTGAGTATACAACCTAGAATAACCACAAAAGCCAGGAATATAAAATTGGATTATGGGGTAGAAAAATAGACAGAGAAAACTAAAAAGGTAGAAGAAATTTGAATGAGAAAATGAAAAAAGCAGGGTGGCATTAATTGGGCAGGGAAAGAACAACATAGGAGGAGAGCAAACTAACAATAACAAAGGATGGAGGTCATAAGAAATCATGTTACTACCAACTCACTTAAATTATGTAAAAGCATGGAAGCCTATGTATACACATATACATATATAGTTCATTTGAATTTCTTCCCCCTGGGTTCACAATTTTCCCTATCAAGAGCCATAGAGTATCCTAGAACTTTAAGCAGCTAAGGAATGGTGATTAAAGAAATAGTCTTCCCCAGGAAAGTGTCCTATGCTTGTTTTTCCAATACTAAAAGGTCGGCCCTGAGACCAGATACATAAAAGTAAGAATATTTAAATTGAGAAGATTGTATTTATGTATTTAAGAGTACACACATAGAGACAGAGAGAGACAGAAAGACAAAGAGATGGAGAGAGAGAGAGACAGAGAGGAGAGTATATATTTTTTTAAAAAGTGTTCATAGGCCATAGGTTTGATAGAGATTAAGGGAAGGTAAAAGAGAAGAAGGAAAGAAAAAAGGGGGAAATTATGGTTTTTTATTTCAAAAATAACTCTCTTATCCTTCATTTCTTTGAAAAGTAATATGGTTGCCAACATTTTCTGTATTATAATGGGATCATCTTAAATGCAAGCACTTGATTTTGAAGTGTCAGCTGTTTTCTCCCCTTATTGTTTCAAAACTTTTTCTGCTCCATCTGTTTATCTCTAGAGCATAGGTTTTTCCAAGTGATTTTTAATCCCTAATCACAAGTTCAGTTTTTCATGGAACCCTTTCCTAATTACCTGTCTATTCAAAGAATCCTTTCTATTGACTTAATTTGTTTGTTTATTTGTTTGTTTGTTTTTTATGAGTTTTGTACCTTGAGATGGAATTTTATACTCTTGCTTCAAAACTTTTCTTTTTGGCTTTGAGTGTCCTCTATGTTTCTGGTAAAACTTTGGATTAGAGGGATGCATTTGAGCTATTTCTCCCAAATATCCCCCATCCTTAAACCTCTCCACCCATGTCACCAGTTGTTGCCTACTCTAATGGCATCAGTAAAGCTATTATGTTTGGCTTATCCCTCTATTTTTTTACTCACTTTATAGCTAGAGCTCATCCTTCTCTATAAAGGTGTTAAGTAGAAAATTGCCCAGAAGTCTGTACTGGATTTACCCTAAAGATGTGTGAAGTATGATTAAGTGCACTAGTTCTGGAGTCCATAAGCTTACCTTGAGGTTACAAATGTAGAATGCATAAATACATATTTTGTAAAGTACACACTCAAAAAAGTACTTGAATAAAGGTTAATGAATGTATGGCACTATCAAGAACTTCTCTGGGGGCAGGAGCTAATTCTAGATGATCATTTTTGACCTGGAGAAATGAACCTTTCTCTTTCTCATCCTTCCCCCATCCATGAGAAGAAATGAGCTGCATGTACTATAGGATGTAAGGAAGATTATTGACTTTTCAATGAAATAGTTCATTGGCACACAGTAAGTAAGAACAAAGGAAGTAGCTGCTGATTTGTCATGAGATTCACATCTTTCCCTTTACAAATGAGAAGATGAGGACTTAGTGACTGAACTGACCTGACCTCAGACTCTGAGATTATCATTTTCTTTTCAAAAGTGATACAGTCTTTGAAGTGGAAGTTTCTGACTATGTCAGGTGATACAGACTCATGTGGTGAGGCTGGTGATGGTGATGTTTGGAGGAAGTATAAATAGGACTCAAAGGACAGTGAAAGTGTGCTTACATAGCTAGTTTTGCAAAGCTTCCTTGGTCTTGCTTCTTTGTCTTTACTGATCTTCACTTCATTGAGAGAGGAACAGCAGGGACCTTCTCTTGGTATACCCTGCTGGTTCTGGTCTCTCCCAGTGACTCTTGCCAATTTGGCAAAGGCCTGGTGGTTTTTGCTAGATCCTGCCCCTGCTGCTGGTTCATGTTTGCTATCCTGACACTGCTGGACTGGACTGCTGGTCTCCTGAGAGACACTGGAATTTTCCTAATGAACTACTTCTAAACAAGTCCACATCCCCTTGTCCTATTTACCATCTTTTCTCCCTTACCTTTGGACAGTGGGCTAGAAGAGAGGTTGAAGCACTTGAGAATCTTTATTAAAGATAGATTTTTTAAAATCTAAGCCTACAAGTCTTTCCTCATGTTCCTCATCTATGCCTGTGTACTTGTCTCTGTGTCCATTAACATACATGCGCACAGTATATGTCTAAAGTGGGTAAGAGAGCCCTGTTACAAGAGGAGCCCTGTTACATCAGCTTGTCTTATGTAATAACTTCTTTAAGAGACATATACAATTATTCATCAAGGTGAAAGTCAAATTTGACATTTTTCTTTTTACTTTATATAAAATTCTGACATTTAGGATAACTTTTCTGTGCTATATAGGGAATGAGTGCCTTTTAAGAGTGGCCCATCTCTGTTAGGTGAAGCTTTGAGTCAACTCTTCTGACATCACAAGGGTCATGTCAGAGCTCCTGTGAGAGCACATAACTCAGAGAGTTTAGAGTGTTCTCACAGAAGCCTGGCTCCTCACACATGTATATTGCACAGGAGAGGATGCTCGCTCCCTCAAGGTTGCTCTGCTGCATCTGATAAGGGACACATCTGCGATTTCAAGGAGACAGCATTTCTTTTGAACATCTTGAAGCAGGGATGTCTGGTATGCACAATTGTGTTGCACAGTGAGCTTAGCACTGTTTGAGAATTCAAATGTAGATTTTCACAAGATCCTGAATAGAGCATATTAGAATGTCTTTAAGAGAGGAGACATTGATGCAGGATTTTTCAATGCCATTTTTAAGATTTTTTCAGTTCAGTAATTATGCTTTGCACCACCAGAAGCAGCATCTCCCAGGACTGTAGGACTTAAGAATTTCAGATCCTGTCCTGATTTGCTAGTCAAAATTTACATTTTCACAAAATCCCTACATCATTCATATAAACTTTATTCTTTGCGAGTCCCCAATCTTAACTTGGTTTTAACCAATTGTTATGTCTGTGTGAGTCACCTGTAGAGCCAACCCCAACCTCAGAGATTTGGATTTAAATGTCTGAGCTGAGACTTGGGAGGAAATGTATTGCTTCCTGGCTTGCTAGCTATTGCTAGGTTGATTCTCCTATTTTGCTGTGTTGAGGACCCACAAACACATGCTGTATGATCAGCAGATGATACCAGAACTGCTGGCCGTGTTCATCTCACACCAAATTCAGCCTTTCCTTTGTCTTCATATTTTGCAATAAGTTGAACTATAGAGCTGGGCATCCAAAGTCCTTCTGAGCCCCACAGTGCCAGAATGATTTTTAGCTAAATATAGAAGTAAAGGTTGTCGTGTGTCATGACTACATTACTCCTGTGAGAACCGATAGCTAGTGGCCTTCAAAGGGGACGAAATGAGGACCGTCCTTTTCTTAGAAGTCTCTATTTTGGGGGTGTCTCTTTTTTAACTGCCTCATTTCGAGTTCATAGTGGGAGTGCTTACTGAAAGAGCAGCCCAGGGATTTATCAGTCGGAGACTAACCATAGACAGTAAAAAATTCCTTTGTGTCAAATTGAGTACTTCAAAAACAAATCTTCAAATCACTATCCTGAAGTCTTTGCTGCAGTGTATTTCTCTGCTAATTATGGTTTGCACATTTTGTTGGTGACTAATAATAGGCCGACTAACCAAATTTATTTTGAACTCACTTAAGTTTCTTCATTATTTTGTTTTGTACGCATTTATATTGTGCTTTCTAGAAAATTTTATACATTCAAGATGAGAACATGCAATTCATTTTCGTACATTCTCTTCTGCACAGTAGCCTCCTCAAACACACTCAAAAGTAAAGTTTCTCATGCTTGGGCTTTTCAACTTCATTTTTTCTCCTTTCATGAAGACTTTTTCTTTTACATTTAAAGAACAGTGTTTTTTAAGGATAATTATAGTGTATATTAAAATGTTCCAAATATAATAGACATGTTCTGACTCTTTTTAAAAGCTCTCAAAGCTAGATTTTGGAGAAAAATACATATTACCATTTTAATAGAAAATAGTCTACCTCCTGGTTACTGAACTATTAATGAGGAGCACTGTATATCCCCAGTCTGTAAAGGCAACACAGCAGTCCACTCTCTGGACAACTTGAAACTACATTTTCCATAAGATAAAGGCAAACTGTATCACTTGATAACAAACATTTTTAGCCCAGAGATGGCTCAGCATTTTGGAACACTAACTGCTCGTACAGAGGACTCCAAGTCAGTCCCTAGCACCCGTCAGGCATCCCAGGATGGCCTGTAATTCTAGCATCATGAAATTCAATACCTTCTTCTGACCTCCATGGGTACCTGCATTCATGTCCACACATATACACCCTTTTCCCCAGCACATAATTAAAAAATAAATATATCTTTATAACCCCTTCCATTCCTAGTCATCACTTTTTAGGAAAGGGAACATAAACTAAGTTAAATCATATATGGAAAAGACCATGCAAATTTATCCTCTCATCTTCTAACATAGAAGTTCTTAGATCTACAAATTACATATTAACTATAGTTTGGATAGTTAGGTTGTTCAAGAATATATTCAGATTGTAATGAAGTCAAATAATATTTTCTTTTCTTTTTTATTTTTACTGAAGTCATAATTATGTCTTTGAATACATTTAGTATTCAAAAATAAGTCCTGGTAAGTGGCAGTTTTTCCTTATATTCTGGTAGTGTGTGTGTGGGGGGGGGAGGCATGTACATGCATGCACCTGCAGGAGTCAGAGAATATCTCTCTGAGGATGGTTATCCCAACACCCCAACAGCGTATGTGTTGTTTGATGATCGCAGGTTATTGGGTCTGGTAGCTACTGTCTTACCCATAGAGCTGTCTCACCAGTCCTATCCTTGGATGATTAAAGTAGAGATGTCCTAGAAAAGGAAAAAAGATCAATGTGGATGAAGACAAGAAAGGGGAAACAGTATCAGTAAGAAAGTTAAAATGTGTAGTAAGGAGGAGTAGCAAGGTTGCCTTATCTGAGAAACCTGACTGTGCAAGTGCCATAGAGAACTCAAGGCAGAGGACAACTGAACTTGTGCATCAGATTTTGATGCTGGTGTGTGTGGGAAGACCAGCATCAGGACAGCGACTAGGGCAGAGGGGAAAAAAGCAAATAGGGAAAAAGTGATTTCTGCTGATAACAGTATCCCAAGAAACAGGATAGAGAAGGCATTGGCTTGAAGTGTGGTTGTTTGGTTGTTGTTGTTTTATTTATAAAAAATGACCGATTAAGGAAAGGCATAAAGAATGTTATGGAAAGTAAAACAGTTTAAAGGAGGGGGCTTGAAGATGAATAATTAGTTGTGAATCAAGATGGGTGTTACCATACGAGAATTTAAACAGACCCTGAAATATTAAGAGCTCTAGTTCTCTGTGAGAAGGTGTAATTCTGTGACACTTGAATGAGCCAATAAGACTAAAGGGGGAAGAACGGGTATTTGGGTATCGTCACTGGGTAACATCAGATTGTTTCCTCTGAAGTAGTTAACAAAGATGTTTGATGATGGACAATAGTCAAAAGAAGTGATGATTGCCAAAAACCTGTTTCAGGTTAATTTGGTTGTTTTGTTGAATGGATAGCAAACAGTATAGAAGACACAACTGAGTTTGGGAGATAGTATATTCTTAAGGAATAGTTTAAACCATTTTAGTGCCACCAGGCAGGTCAGTAGAGAAATATACACAAATTGGTGCATAGACTGATTTGTTTGTTCTTATTCATCAAGCAAGGTCAAAGGACAGAAGGAAAAAGAGCTGTGTATGCTGGTAAGAGTGTCACCATATTAACAATAGTTTAGATAGAAAACGAAATGAAATTAGGAAGCTTTCAGTCTATGAACAAATGCAGGCTTTCTAAAAGCAAAGGTATTTATTAGAAATTAGTAAACATGAGAGTTGAAAAGTTATGGGGAATACTTTAGGGAGATAAACTGTAGTTTGATGAAGGAGACAGAAGGAAATCAGGAAATGATGAATGTCAAAGTTCAGCAGAGTGTATGCCTGTGGGTAGAACTTCAAGTTGACAGTAATGGGCAGAGAACAGCATGTGTGAGATGAGCACGGTGTGTACTTCATATGTATGCACTTAATCTAATCTCAGGGCTTTGAGTAAATTGGGGCTATTGCCTCCAATTTTTTTTTTTTTCTGGAGGCAACACATCTACCACATGGAGCTGGACTATTGAGTAACAGAACATGTCATTTACACATTAACTTAGATGAGCACCACATATATGGCTTCGGAGCTGAATTTGCTGGTATTATTTCAGTTCTTTCAAGATAAACACTGTTTTCCTGAAGCTTAAGATGGTGAGTACCATCTTCATCCCCGCCTCCTCCAGGACACTTTCATTGATGTTCCTTGCTTCTTCAAGTCCTTTCATTTCCTTCATGGTTTTTCTTTCAATATTTTTGTGCTTTCTGTATCTTTGTGATTCTTACTAATTTCTCTCTATATTATTATAATTTTAAATGAATGAATTTTTCTTGAGGTTGTTGCTTCCCTTTGTTCTCCATGGCCTTGACAGTATTTTGTAAAAAAAAAAAAATGAATGTACCATGAACATTCAATGGATTTAAATGGTCATTTTTTACTTTTATACTAACAAAATATTGACCATTATGTAGCATCATCTAGATGTTTCTATATAGGAGATGTGCATGAGGAGAATTCACAAAAATACTCTGGCAGCTGAAAAAAAGTATCCCTGTAGATATTGAAACACTCAATGACACACAAAAGTGTTAAGCACAGTCTATGTGAGGTAGATATAAAGAAGCAATAATGATGTGTGCTCATATTCTGTCATAGTTTGGGTTACTATTGTTATGATATACATCATAACCAAAGCAATTTGGGAAGGCAAGTGTTTATTTATCTTATGCTTCTACATCACAGTCCATCATCAAAGTGAGTCAAGACAGGAACTCAAACAGGCAGGAACCTCAAGGTAGGAGCTGATGAAGATACCATGGAGGGGTGCTGCTTACTGGCTTGCTCATCATGGCTTGTTCAGCCTGCTTTCTTATAGAACCCAGAACCAACAGGCCAGGGATAGGCTGGACACTTCACTACCAATCACCAACTTAAAAAAAAATGTGTTACAGTTTAAGTATACCCCAATCTTATGGAGATATTTTCTTAATTGAGGTTCCCTCCTCTCAGATGACTTCACCTTCTGTCAAACTGACAAAACTATCCAACAGAGGACCTTCTCCTACCTTCCCACTTACAATGGGATTTTTTTTCTATCTGTTTTCATAAATTCCTGTTTCTGTAAAGAGTTAAGAAGCCTGTGGATATTTGATGATAAGTGTTTGAGAAAGACATGAAGCTCTTCCGGAGTTTCTGTCTTCATTGTGTCACCGTAGATTGTATTCCCCCAATTCTCGAAATATGTCTACTGTAATTTTCACTTACTGTCTCCGCATACCTCATCCCTACTTACTGCTTGCTTATTGCTCTTGTGCCTGCCCCTGGGCCTTAATAATGCCTAATAAAAGCTCCTCCCTGGAGCAGAGGGTGTGGTACAGTTATAAAATACTTGTATGAGAATCTGAGTTAGGGTCTCCAAAATTTATTACAAATGTGTTCGTTGAACCTTAGGCTTGATGACTATCGAGCCATCCTACATTAAACTGTAAACTCCATGTTCAGGGAGTAAGACATAGTTTTATAAAGCTGAACATCTGATGTAAACATGTGTATACATAAAAAAAGTAAAATAGAATGTCGGGTGTGTCATTTTGCTCATTTCAGACAAGGACTCTTTTAATCAAGTTTTATTAATTGAAAAGAGATCCTATAACTGCCCTTTAGTTGGAGCTCTGTTAAGTTCCATGGCCTCTCTAAACTATGGGTGGACATTGTCTTACAAAGTAGATGGCTCCTTTGACACAAGGGAACAGGGTTAGATCAGCTATTAGCTCGAAGATCCTCAAGGGCCTCTGGGTAGTATTTAATCCTCCAAGAACTTGACAGAACCTTCACCTATTGGAAAGGCTTATATTAACAAGTCAGTCAAAAGTCTCCGCTGTATCAAAGTAGTGACTCTTTGGTCATATTTTAAAACTCTTACTGAATTTTCAAGATGGTTATATGCAAATTATAATAGATTTCACACTTGAAAGCATATGCACATAAAAATTACATTTTAAAATAATCAGGAATCTCTAGACATAGGTTTTGATTAAATATACAAGTACAGTTAATTTATAATAGCTATTTGAAATTTATATACTATTTAATACCATGACTCCTCCTAATTCCTTTGACATAGTTTGAGATA
>JADRCC010571093.1:0-12743 GCA_019843855.1 Hylomyscus alleni
TTTTTTTTGTTTGTTTTGTTGTTCTGTTTTGTTTTTTGAAACAGTCTCATTATGTGGCACTAGAACTGGATATGCAGACCAGACTGGCCTTACCTCAGAGATTAGCCTGGCCTTTCCTCACAGTACTACGGTCACAGGTGTCTGCCACTACACCTAGGTGGCTTGGGATTGTGATATTCCTTCCAATATTTCAAATGGGAAGATTTACAATATGCAAGTACATGATTTATGTCAGAGCCAGACAGGCCACATTCAACCATAAAACATTTTAGTAAAAGTCAGAATTTGAAAGTAAATAAATACATAAAGTACTCAGAGTCACTTCTGTATCCTTATAAATAAAAGATTCAGTTACATACTATCATGCATCCAATAAATTTCTCTGTATTCCAGATGACTAAGAGCTTAATCTTAATCACTCCCAATTTGTGGTTAGGCTTCCAAAGGTCAAAAAACAACAAAAAATGAACTTAAATCTTAAGAAATTCACACTTCAAACACAGTAAGTCTTCTAAAGTGTACCTGTTCTACCCCAATAGTCTGCAGAAAGACCGCAGCATGGTTCACGCCCCTCAAACTTCCACACTGGGTGCACACTAATATCCCCTTATATACTTGTCCCACTCCAAACTCTGCTACTACTTGAAATCGACACTAATCTGATATTTTAGAATGTAAGACATATTTACATTTTAACAAAAGTTGATGCTCAAAAGTGGTCTGATAACTTCCAGAGGTTACTAAAAGTAGAGTCCACCTATAAAGATTTCTTTTCATACCAACAGGAGTTTAATTCCACGTCAGTTAAAATTACCCTGAAGATGTTTAACTCAATAATAAATGGGCAAAGATAGCAACTGCATCTTTACAGGCTAGCCCTCTCTAGAATAATTATAGCAATGACACTTTAAACTAAGGTTGCTCTGACTTTAAGTCAGTACCTCGGGAATTTCTTGAAGAGCTATGCTAATTCTCACTTTAATCAATAAAATTTCCAAGTACTGTTAATATGTAAACAGTCACAATGTCATTCCACTTAAGTATTTCTCATTTGTTGTCTCAAAAACTAGCTACTAGGAATTTTTATTAAAAGCACTGGACTTTTCAAGGAGTTGACAACACTAAATATCTGTCATGTGATCTACTGAAAGGGGGGAGATACCAATCATTTTCATTATTGCTAGCAAAACAAAACCCAGAAACTTAAAAAAGAGTTAATAAAATAGTTTCAAATAGAATACTGGCTATGAAACCCAAAATACTGTTAAATGAAAATGTTAATTTACACTAATGTACACTATATATACAATATATATATAAGATACATAATATGTATTTCAAACAAGGGGTTTAAAAAAAAAGACTACCTCTGCCAAATGCTGTATTTGGAACATCAAGTGCATAAGGATCTTTTTCTAAAAGTTCAAATTTAAACTCTGTTTCAGTTAATCTGCAAACAAAGAACAAACATCTCTAAGTTACTCATCCAAGTGAAACACATTTTAAGCAAAGTCCACTTCAAAAGCAGCTACTCTCACAAGCTCACCATCTGCAGAAAGAGGGGGCCTGATGGCGCTCTGGCCACATGCCTGCCGCAGCCCCACACTGACTCGGGGTGACTGGCTTCTTGTTAGAGCCCTGATGCTTGGAATTATTTGGCTCTTTAAAATTAGACTGGTGAGTGCTACCTCGCAGAGTCCACATTTCTGAAGTAGGAGAACCATTCAAGATGAACCAATGCAAATATATCATTCTATAACTAAGGAAACCGAGGCACAGACCGCCCCTGAGTTACCTATACTGCCCTTGGGAAACGGGAAATCCCACTAAATGACTCTACTACCTTATTTTTAAACTTTGTATTTTTAAATGTCACACTGTTAAACAAATGTTATTTTGTTCCTGAACCTTACACCTAGAATAATACAACTGTTTTGACTTTAATTTCTGAGCTACAAGCCAGCAGACAGGAACTAGTTTTTAATGATGTTAAACGCGGAGTTTGGCAGGCAAGTCCAGAAGACTGCTGCCACCCCGTGAAACGCATTTACTTGTCGCTTTTATTCTTTCGTTCACTTTCCCTCTGTACAACATGACTCCCAACAACAGCAACCCGGGGCTGAGACAATAAACACTTTATCCCTCTCGCAGTAAAGAATGAGGAGTTCTAAGCATCACTGTGCCGAAGAGACACATCCTTTTGTTCACCCACTCTCTTTTCCATTCACTTATACTGGTTTAATTTTGTTTTATTGGATATTTTCTTTATTTACATTTCAAATGTTATTAACTTTCCCTGTCGCCGCCCCCCCACAATCCCCCTATTCCACTGCCAACCCCCTGCTTCTATGAGGGTGCTACCCCACCCACTCACCCACTCTTGCCTCCCCACCCTGGCATTCCCCTACACTGGGGCATCAAGCCTTCACAGGACCAAGGGCCTCTCCTCTCATTGATGTCCAACAAGGTCATCCTCTGCTACATATGTGACTGGAGCCATGGGTCTCTCTAAGGCCCTGGGAGCTCTTTAATTTTTTTTTTTAAGTTACACTTTTTACAGTGTAACTTGTAAAAGCTTCTTTAAAGAGCCACTGTAGTGGCCTGAAAAAGTATTTCAAACAAATAAAAAATAAAACTTCATACCTAGTAAAACTAACTAGATAAGAGATTCTGTGGAAACTACAATTTTTTAGTTATTTTTATACAAATATTATATAACGAAGAAATTATTTCTGGCTTTTAAAGTATTCCCACAATGACACTTACTTTTGTCTGTTGTGGGCATTTTCTTTTCTTAAATCATTGAGATTTCTTTCAAGAGTCCGAGCTGCCAGCTTGAAGAAAATAACACATTTGAAAATATATCTAAATAAACTTAAATCCAAGAACAACATAAATATCAGCATGATAGTATATAATATCATAACTGCAAACAGATATGAGTCTGTTATCTATTAAACTGAATGCAAAACATTTTAAATTTGGAGAATTAATTCAAAAGGGGAATGAGTTTCATGCCAGCCAAAATATGAACCTGGAGTCTTAACAGGTACTTGTTAATGAATGTTGTTATTTAGATACAAATCAGGGCCTAGAATTATTTGATAATGCACATATCCAATCATAAGAGGCATGCTGGCAGACAAGGTAGGGCAAAGTTATTATGTCCATAATTCTGGGAAACTACAAATAGCGTCACAGATTGCCAACAGAGGTCATGTTTCTAGTAACTAAATACAACCAGTGTATACTACACATCCATTAAGTATAGAACAATGTACAAATACTACTTAAGTAGTGTGTGTGTGTGTGTGTGTGTGTGTGTGTGTGTGTGTGTGTGTGTTGGTAGCATGTATATATTAACAAAGGCTAAATATATGGTATTCTACATGCTTTTCAGCCATTCTATGGACTCTACAGTTTAGCCACAGAATATATAAAACATTAAATAGATCAAATGCAGAAAAAAAGCTAATAGTCTATAATCGTCAGCCACTTACAAGTAAAAGAAACTCGACTTTCAATTTTGCTTTTACTTAAAACTGTGAAACATACATTAGAAATGATGGTAGCCAATGAACAAACTAAACATTCACAGAAAGCAATGCTTAAATATATTTTAGTACTATCAATAAAGATTTCTGTGTAAATTATTTTCTAATATGTGATCATAAAATCAATTTTGAGGGCTGGAGAGATGGCTCAGCAGTTAAGAGCACTGACTGCTCTTCCAAAGGTCCTGAGTTCAAATCCCAGCAACCACATGGTGGCTCACAACCATCCGTAATGAGATCCGACTCCCTCTTCTGAAGTGTCTGAAGACAGCTACAGTGTACTTACATATAATAAATAAATAAATCTTAAAAAAAAAAAAAAAACCTATCAGTTTAAAAAAAAAATCAATTTTGAATAAAAATGATTACACCAATAACAACATTAACTAGCAAAATGTAACAATTCACTGAACTGTTTTCAAATTTTATTTAGTTTCATGTGTACAAGTATTCTGGGTGAGTGTGACATAAGTGGAATTACTAGAATTATGATGTGCTTGCTGTGTGTGCACACATGTGAGTGGAGGTGTACCGTGGACCACCTGGACCAGCCTTACAGGCCCTGTGAGCCAGCTGACACTAACAGAACCACGCAGCTCAGGTCCTCTGCAATGGCAGCCGTGCTCTTACCTACTGAGCCATCTTGACAACCCTCAGGAGTCCATTAAAAGGAATTTATAATTTATGTGATTTTATTACTAAGTGCATTCAGAAAGAAAAGTACAAATAAAGTATAAAATAAAAGATAACCACTTCTCAGTGTATCCTGTGATCTCTAATACTATTTTCATCACTAGTAAAGTTAATAAAATTAATAAGAAGTGATTATTTTTTAAATACTGTCTGTATTCTTCCCTAATCTAAAATGACCAGTATATTTTCTGAAAGGATTTGACAAAGGGCTTTAAGACTTAAAACTTACCCAGTTATCATGTGCTTTTTTTTCATGAGAAATAACCTAAAAAATAAAGTTATGAAAAAATTTTTAAACAAAAAAAAAAATTAATCATTCCCAGTACTAAAATTTACTGCACAAGCTATAAACTCAAGCTGTCTTAACATCTCTGAAGAAGCAGTTCAAGTATTTGAAAATACACTTCCATGCATACATATTATCTACTCTACTGAACTCGTAAAAACTGAATGTAAGTTCTATAATGCCGACAAACCACATGTGATAACTTGAGTTCCAAGGAGCAGATGAGGAGCCCAGCATGGGGCTGCAAAGGTAACAGACATTTATTTGGACTACATAATCCTCATTCCCAAAGATAGAGAAATCGGTTTGTAATTTTGATTTCAAAATCTTTTTTAGCTCCCTAGAACTTTATCACAGGCTCTTGAACTCCTCAGAAGGAAAAGAAGCTAGAGTTCTGCATCAGTTCTAGAGGGTCAAACTGTTTTAACTGCATACACAACTGAAGTCACACACACACCTGCCCCTGGTAAGAATGAATCGTTCTTTCCAGCTCTTCTTCAAGATCCTTGGCACGCTGCCTATGAGGAACAAATAAGAAACGAGAGCACGTGACTACAAACGTATAAACAGGGGTGGTAGTGCATGTCTTTGATCCCAGCACTGGGGAGACTGGCCTCAAACTCAAGAGGCCAGATTCAACTTCATCTGCCACTTGAGTGCTGGGATCAAAGGCACAGGCCACCACCAAAGCAGGTTTCCTGTCTTAGTTTTAACCTCAATTAAGCCTTATGAGTGCCACTGCTTGGGTGAGGCTAAAACAAAGTCACACAAGGTCTCACCATGTACCCTAGCCTAGCCTTGAGCAAATTTATAATTTCCTCTTTCTCCATCCCAAGTGCTGGAGTCACAGGCACATGCCACCTTACTGGCCCTCTGGTTTTCATTTTCAGGATGTAAAACCCTGAGAGATTAACTCAGATGCCTGTAATCTTGGCAGAAGTCTCAGGAGAGGAACTCTTAGAAGGCAAAATATGACTTACTGCCTTTACGAAACAAAGGTAATTTCTCTGTTAGACAAAACGCAAACTTACTCTTCCCAGAGTAAAGAGAAGTCCCAATACGATTCAGAGCGCAGCTTTGCTAACCTCTCTCTGACAGACATCCTATTTCCTTAGATCCACTGAGGACTGAACCCAATGCCAAGTGTGACCAGCTCACTTCATGGCACGCTTACTGAATGTTACTCGTGTACATTCTTCCCCATTTGAACAAAGCCATTTGAGTTTGAACTAACTACTCTCTCCATTTTCCTTCTGCAAGACAGGGTCTCATGTAGGCCAACCTGGCTTGAAGCTCACTATTTAGCCAAGGCTGGCCTTGATCTTGCGATCATTCTGTCCCACCTCCCACGTGCTGGATACAGAGCAAGATACTGTGCATATGCTACCACAATGGCATTAATAACTATTTACAAACTTCTTGACATTCACATAAATCGTCTCTATTCAATGTGAGACTTAAGAAAAAAATTCCCTTATATTTTGTGAATATCTGCAAGATACAAAAAAATCTCAATGAAAAGTAATGAAATAAAAAGATAAGCCATTTCACTGGTGGTGGTGGTGGTGGTGCATGCATGTAGTACCAGCACTTGGGAGACAGAGAAAAGCGAATCTCTGAGTTCGAGGCCAGCCTGGTCTATAAAATGAATTCCAGGACAGCCAGGGCTACACAGAAAAATCCTGTCTCAAACCAACCAACCAACCAACCAACCAACCCCATCATTTTAGCTACTGCTCCCTGCTACTGAGTTTCCCAACAAGAATGTGTGCTTCCATACCTGCAGGTCTCTAGCTCCTCGGTGGCATGGCTGATTTTCTCATCTACTTTGGAAAGTTTTTCTTCTTTCTCTAATCGGTAATTTTCTTCTACTGTTAATTTCCTTAAAACAAAGAGTACAACCAAAAGTTATCAAATGAGATGAGGAAGGACACTTCATATTCATCAAAGGAAAAATCCACCAGAGGAAGTCCAATTCTGAACATCTATGCCCTGAATGCAAGGGCACCCACACGCGGAATAGACATTTTACTACAGCACAAAGCACACATTGACCTTACAAATTAATAGTAGGAGCCTTCAACACCCCATTCTCACCAACACACAGGTCATCAAAACAGAAACTAAATGGAGACACTGTGAAAATAACAGAAGTGATGAGCCAAAAGGATTTAACAGATATCTACACATTTAACCCCAAAACAAGAGAATATACTTTCTTCTCAGAATCTCTTGGAATCTTCTCCAAAATTGGCCATATAATCAGACATAAAACAAGCCTCAACTGATACAAGAAGATTGGAATAATCCCACGCATCCTATCAGATCACCACGGACTAAAACTGGACTTCAATAACAACAAAAACAACAGAAAGCCTACATACTCCTGGGAAGTGAGTAACTCTCTACTCAATGATAACTTGGTCAGGGAAGAAATAAAGAAAGAAATCAAAGACTTTATAAAATTCAATGAAAATGAAGACACAACATACCCAAACTTATGAAACACAATGAAAGCAGTGTTAAGAAGAAAATTCATAGTACTAAGTACCTTCATAAAGAAACTACAAGCAACTTAACAGTACACCTGAAAGTTCTACAACAGAAAGAAGCAAGCAAAACCAAGAGAACTGGACAGCCAGAAATAGTCAAACTCAAGGCAGAAATCAACCAGTCAGAAACAAAGAGAATGATACAAAGAATCAACAAAACCAAGAGCTGATTCTTTGAGAAAATCAACAAGATAGATAAATCCTTAGCCAAACTAAGTAAAGGACACAGAGACAGTATCCAAATTAACAAAATCAGAAATGAAAAGGGAAGACCTAACAACAAAAACTGAGGAAATATAAAAAATCATGAGATCCTACACTACTAAAGCCTATACTCAACAAAACTGGAAAATCTCGATGAAATGGATGATTTCACCTAAAATGGGAAGGAGGAATGGGATGAGGAAATGTGGGAGGAGAGAGTGGAGGGAGGGAAAGGTGAGAATGTAAATAAATAAAATAATTTAAAAACAAAAAGTAGAGTATTTTTTTCTTTTAATGTAGCAATACATATAACCAACTACATTTGTAAACTCACACTAGAACTGATACATCCCACAAAGCAACTGCCATAAATTACTGCAAAGGTCACATGCAAAAGTGTCTGTGTATTTCTGACGTAAAATTTAGCATTATAAACCCAAGATCATATTTTTCTCATCACAGTGCTACTACTATTAATAGTCTCAAGTGTTTTATCCAACATAAATATTAATAAAAACTTATAAGTGTGTACCATTTATCAAGATTTCCTGTAATAAAGCAATATATTTGTTAATAAGAAGCTAACAACTAATAAACTGCGGCTTTTTGTTTTTTGTTTTTGCTGTTGTTTATTTTTTAAGACAAGGTCTCACAATGTAGCTCTGGCTGGCCTGGAACTCACTATGTAGACCACAAAGATAGGCCCGTCTCTGCTTCCTGGGGGCTAGGACTAAAGTTCTGAGCAATCACACCTACCCCCATATTTTTAATTGGTAGTAAAAACGAAGGATTTGGTTCCAGGCCTCATAATTATGCTAACAGAATAAAGACCATTAGCAAAGAAGGGACTATTTTTCCTGTGACACAAAAAGGAAAATGCAATACATAGAACCTAATATAGTTACACACAAGGTATCAACAGATCTCTGAGAAATGCACCAAAAAGCCATTGCCTTACTGGACATCAAAGTGTACTTATACTACCAAGATGGCTAACATTCAGTGGGTGGCAATGTCATAAAAGTGTCATCATATCTATAATTCATAGCTGACCAACATGTCATTGTGTTATATGGCTATCACCAGGTGCAGGTCTTGGGAACATTCTCTGTCTTCTTCAAGCTTAGGGTATGATCTCTCAGCTTCCACGTCCCCTCACCATTACAGACTCCCCCTTTTACCAGCTGACCTCACAGTATTGCAGGTTTTTGGGTTTTCCTGTGTTTTGTTTAGCGTTGTCAGTCATGGTGTTTTATCACAGCAACAGAAAAGTAACTAGTACAGCCTTAGAGTTGAAAATGGCATTGTCAAAGTAATTTCCACTGGTGGAACTTTAAAGAATCATGTATTTAAAGCAGTGCACCAACTCCTAGGTTCTAATATTTCACTTCTTCCCGATATTAACTTTAAAAGTACAAGCAACACATGAAAGTCATGAAAAAAACATTAAGAAAATAATTTTTAAAATTACATCAGAACTGATGTATCCCACAAATCAATCTCCATATACTACTGCAAAGGTCACATGCAAAAAGGGCCTGTGTATTTAAATCTGAATCTAAAAAAAGAAATCCAGAAAATTACTGAGCCAATATTATATCTTATACAAGATATATATTGTATCAAATCAAATCTAGCATTTTAACCATTCTACCAACATCCTCTTTCCTACCTTGAAGAGCCAGTGGCATAATTCAATTTGAGTAGTGAATATCTTCAGAACAGGATATATAATACTTGGGGATATAGAAAGTTGTGCTAGTTAGTTTTTTGTTAACTTCTCACAAACTGTAGACAATTGAGAAAATACTTCCCCAAGACTAAGCTGTAGCCAGGCCTGAGATGTGGGAAGCCGCCCATCATTAAAATGGCGCTGATGAGCGAAACAGCCTCTCACCACTAGATGGCGCTGACTTCCCGTTTCCGGGCCGCCCCAAGATGGCGCTGGTTTCTACTGCGCATGTGCTTGCCCATAACCAATCACTGCACCTATGCAAATGAAGTGCCTTTGGTGCACCAATCCCAGCCGCCTCGAGCCCTATATAAGCAGCCGTCTTTCGGGGCTCTGGGTCTTCGCTGCCATCTAAAAGAGCTGTAACACAATAAAGCTACGCTGGAAGAATTCCTCGAGTGAAGCGTCGTCCTTGACTGCGGCACTGAGAGGCATTCTCTTGACCAATGATTGTGAGCATAGCACTGGAGTTGGAAGTGAATGGGAGTAACCCACAATCCAGCAGTCACATCTGAATAGAAGCATTAAATACATAGCTCATTCTATTCTAAGTAACCATAAGAAGCATTAAATACATAGCTCATTCTATTCTAAGTAACCATAAATTGTTAATTAGCAAATACTGGGGCTACTTTTCCTGAGGATAATGCAAGCTTACTGTTCTGTTAACCTCTCTTCACAAAACTTACCGACTAAACAATACACAACTTTGTTTTATGTATAGATGCTTTATTTAAAACTTGCCAGGGGCTAGAGAAGTAGCTCAGTGCTTAGGGACACTCACTACTCTCATATAGGCCCAGGTTGCTCCCAGCACCCACACAGCGGCTCACAAACATCTGTTAACTCTAGCTTCAAGGGACCCATCATCTACCCTTCGAGAGCACCAGGCACACATGTGTCACATACACATACTTGTAGGAACTCACACATACACAGAAAATAGAAATAAATATTTATGGGCTAGAGAGATAGTTCAGCAAGTTAAGAAAGAGCCCACACTGTTCTTGCAGAGGATCTGAGTTCAGTTTCCAGAACCCATGTCTAGTGGCTCATAACTGTATCTATAGTTCTAGGGGGAATCCAACACTTCTGACTTCTGCAGGCAGTGGCACTCATGTGCACAGACCCACGCACATCTGCATAATTTAAAACAATACATTCTTAAAAAAAAATGAATAAGAACTACACTGGTGGCAAACACCTGTCATCTAGGCACTTGAGAGTGAAAGCAGGAAGATCAGGAGTTGAACACCATTCTTGACTATATACCAACCAGGTCAAGCCAGCATGTCGTCACATGAAACAGTCTCACAAAATAAAAGATGTTTTATTTTATATATATTGTAGATTTCCTAACATTAAACTCACAGACAACGGCACTGTAAGGTATACCAAACAAAATCTGATATGTGGTACTTTCTGCACAAAATACATCATGGCCTTCTTACCATTAGGAACACTCAACAGCACTCAAGCATATGCTTGGGTCTATGTGAACAGTTAAGTCACCAAATAAATGGCTCTCAAACACTGTGGCACTCAGTAACTGCAAGAAGGGTACTTGTTTACAGACTGAGAACTGAAAGAAGTGGCTGTGTTCCTCCTCAACTGGGAGTGTTCACTCTGGGAAACTCAAATCCTTTCTCTCTCTCAGCATAGCCATGAAAAGGCCATGAAAGCTCTGTAGGAACAGGCTTTTTAAGGTTACAAACAAATTCTATCAAGACCAACTTTACATCCAGAATGTATGAAGGATAAGGACTTCCAACTTTCATTAACTTCCTAAAGGGAAATGAAAGTCTGCTAGTTTTCATAATGAAAAATCTATGCTATAATTTGTCCTTGAAAATCTGCAGTCTTCAGATCAGCACCTCAAGGGTCTTCGTTCTCCCTCCCTCTGGGCAGCATTATGCACAGGTACAGTCTAACATCAATAGGTAAGCGCACTGAGCATACTTATCTGTATGTTCAACAAATATTGACAGGAAACCTACCATTTTCCTCCCAGTTTAGGCACTGGGAGGAAATACAAAAATATGGTATTTCTCACAGAGTTTTAATTTATTAGCAGGTGGAGGACACACGTTATGTTCAGGTATTGTTTTAGTTAGGGCAGCCAAGGAAGCATTTTAAGATAACAGCTGAACCTAGACCCAAATACAACAAAGGATCGAACTATACAAACACAGATGGGGAACAACAACTACTGAAGGCAAAAGAAGCATGCATAAAAGATCTTAAGATACAGATGTGCTTGACACACAAAACTCAAGAAAGCCAGTGTCCACAGAGAGCGACAAAGAAAGAGAAACAGAATAAGCTATAGAGATAGCCAGAAGGCAAGTTACAGAAGGCACTGATAGGCAAGATGAAGTTTTGCATTAAATCTGTTTAAATGTACTTAGGGGCGTCCAAGAAGGACAAGGTATGGAACCACAAGTCATGTTTTCAGTTACTCTGTGATCACAGAGAAAAGACAGCACAGGAAGTTAAGGTGTAAAGATGACGCTCCTGAGGCCACTGGGATAAGCCAATGGCACTTGAACCAGAGCAGTGGCAGGGGGAAATGCCATCACACTAAGGACAGAAAGGCTGAAAAGATGAATATGGGATGCAAAGGCAGCATGTTAGGATGACGTGAGCGGCTGCCTGAACATAAGGCAAATGACATGGTCATTTATTAACTAGGACAAGAAGCACTGAGCCACACTAATTTGCACAGGAGAAACAAATCAGTTTTACACACATCAGGCAGTTCCATCCAAAGAGATCACTCGGATTCCCTGAGCCCATTTATTAGTATTAGTTTAAGGCAATAATCTGATAACTGTTTATTAGACATTAAGGAAGATTTAGTGAGATAGCTTGGAAATTCAAACATCATTTACACTTTCTTCCATGAAGAAAAACTTGTTCCAAGATCAAATAACATTCTTAAAAGTGAATAGTGCAATATAGCTGATAACTTCCAATAATCATGTTTTAATGCCATGAATATATAACACTTACTTTAGCGCAGCAGTTTTAAACATGTGGATCAGGACCCCTTTGGGGGCGCACATCAGAGATTTACATTACAACTCATAACAGTAGCAAAATTACAGTTAGGAAGTAGGAATAGAATAATTTGATGGTTGGGGTCCGCACACCATAGGAACTGTATAAAGGCAACAGCACTGGGAAGGCTGAGAATCATTACTTTATAGCCATTTCACTTGCCATTCAATGGAATTACCCAACCCTCTTTTTTTCTTTTTTTTTTTTTTTTTTTTTTTTGGTTTTTCAAGACAGTGTTTCTCTGTATAGCCCTGGCTGTCCTGGAACTCACTCTGTAGACCAGGCTGGCCTCGAACTCAGAAATTCACCTGCCTCTGCCTCCCAAGTGCTGGGATTAAAGGCGTGTGCCACCACCGCCCAGCTACCCAACCCTTCTTACCTGTGAAGTTTCATTTCATTTTCTTGGTACAGCTCAGTTATTACTTTCAGTTTCTGCTGAAGTTTCTGGCTCTCACTTTCAAACTGTGTCTTTTCTGACTGCAAAGATGCTTGTTTAGACTCAAGACTTTTGATATGCTCTAAAGAAATTATTGAAAAGTCATAAAGGAACAAAACTACAGGAATTTCATGAAAATAAACCTATTAAAAATATACAAGATTAGGCATTCCCCCAGGTGATACGGCTGTAGACAATCACTAAAAACAAAACAAAACAAAACAAA
>JADRCC010571096.1:0-10762 GCA_019843855.1 Hylomyscus alleni
ATGCCTGGAGGTTGTCAAGGTTAACTGGCCCTACCTTGAATGTTGTCTTTGTCATCAATGAGCAGGTCTCCCATGACCACTGTCTTGTCCCTAGTTAGGATAATCCGCTCGACAAACTGTGGCCCCAGGTTCTGCTCCACCCAGCGGTACTGTATGGGAGTGGGGGGAAGGTCAGTGAAGCTTGCTGAGCTCAGAATGCAAGATAAGTAAGGTATGGGGGCTAAGCGGGACTAAGCCCTCAAGCGCGCGGGGACCCCTTTCACCCAGACCCCATTTTCTGAAGCTTATTTTTGAATCAAGATTGGAAAGCCAAATCTGCAGGCGCCAGCACCTTCTCGCCCACACAGTGGTCGTACTTCAGCAGTGGGGTGGTGCAGATGAAGACCTCGGTGCTGCGGAGAAGGGGTGCAGTCAGGCCTGGGGCACTGGCCGACTTCCCGCCGCCCCTCCTCACCCTCCTTACTCTTGCATGTCGTTCATCTCTCGCAAAGCATCCAAGGCCCCAGGGATGGGCTCCAAGTTTAGGAAAAAGCCTGGAGCTTCATACACACTGGCCAGTTTTTCCTGAGAGAGAAAGAGAGTTTGGTCCTGCTCCTGCTTTCCAGCAGGGGGAGCCCCAGACAGGACCCACAAAAAAAGATTGTGCAGGAGATCTCGGTTCGTGTCTGTGAGCCTCAGAGAGGACCCACAAAAAAAAAAAAAAATTCTGCAGAAGACCTCGGTTCCTCTGTATGTGTGTGTGAGCCCCAGAGAGGACCCACAAAAAAAATTCTGCAGGAGACTTCGGTTCCTCTGTGTGTGTGTGTGTCCTTTCAGGCTTTCTGGTTTCGGAGTGAACTGTGGATTCACACAGCTTGGCTGCCTAGAAGAGAACTCAGACTAGAAGTTCCCCATCGGGTCTCCTACCTCCAGGTCTGGCCGCAGGGCTCGGTACTGCTCGGTGGCGAGGAAGCCCCGGCGCTGTTCCAGCGGCACGTGCGGGTCCCCCGGAAAGCGGCGACGGAAACCCTGCAGGAGGCCGGACTCGAAGTCAGCTAGCACACCGTCCATGTCCACCAGCACGCGCACTGGCCGCTTCACCGCCATTGCCACGCCCGGGGTTTCCGCGGAGCACCGCAGCAAGCAAGGAAGATGCCAGACACGGAAACAAGCTTCCGGGACCGGCAGGCGGGTGGGGGTAGGGGGGTAGGGGGGTAGGGGCGGGCCCCACTCTGTTCATTTGCATAGAGTGGCCAAGGAGGTGCCCAGGATGGCATTGCGAACCTTATGGGGCTGCCGTTCCTATTGCAGCATCAGAATTTCTCTCCCATGACCTCCAAGATCCCAAATACTTTCATGGCAATGGGGATCCCGCTTTGCATGCAGAATGCATACTTTGCCTCTCCCAGGCTGGAAGCTGACAGGATCGTGGGTCTCCCAGTTCAAGGGATGAGAAAGACCCCTAAAGACAACTGTGGGCGTGGGCTGGGCTCTCAAGAGGCAGGGCTCATAAGCCAGACTTGGTTTGAAACAGTAGCATTGTTTTCAATCTGAATCTGAATCTTTTTCCCGTGGAACCAAGGTCTCCTGTAGAATCGAAAGTTTCTACGTCCTTCTAGAAAATGTTCTCACACACACACACACACACACAACCTAGACTTGTAGATTTCAGAGTCAATGGCGATATCACAGCAATTTTCCAACCTATAAATGCAGATTTGAGTGAGTGAGCCTTCTTGCTGGCTAGTCTTTCTTATGTAATGACTTTTCTTTTTCTGACTCTGGGGTTTTGCCACATAGCCCTGGCTGTCCTGAAACTGACTATGTGAACCGGCTGGCTTCAAACTCCCACAGGTTTGCCCGCTTTTGCCTAACATGTGCTGGGTTTAGAGGTGGGCACCGCTACACCCCAATACGACATGACTTCTAAACCAAGGCAGAAGTATGTCAACATGGAGCCCAACATCTTACTTAAAGAAAAGCCAGTTTAAAACAACAAAGGAGGGCTGAAGAGCCAACTCAGCAGTTAAGAGCACTAACTGCTTTTCCAAAGGTCCTGAGTTCAATTCCCAGCAACCACATGGTGGCTCACAACCATCTGTAATGGGATCTGATGCCCTCTTCTGGTGTGTCTGAAGACAGCTACAGTGTACTCACATATAATAAATATTATCTTTTGTTTGTTTTTGTTTTTTCAAGACAGAGTTTCTCTGTGTAGCCCTGGCTGTCCTGGAACTAACTCTGTGGACCAGGCTGGCCTCGAACTCAGAAATTTGCCTGCCTCTGCCTCCCAAGTGCTGGGATTATAGGCGTGCACTACCACCGCCCAGCTAAATATTATCTTAAAAAACAATAACAACAGGGCAGTGGTGGCTCACACCTTTAATCCCAGCACTTGGTAGGCAGAGGCAGGTGGATTTCTGAGTTCAAGGCAGCCTGGTCTACAGAGTGAGTTCCAGGACAGCCAGGGCTACACAGAGAAACCCTGTCTCGAAAAACCTAAACAAACAAACAAAAAAACAATAACAACAAAGGAGCTGAGTATGGTGGCCCACATCTTTAATCCTAACACTCAGGAGGCAGAGGCAGGCAGACCTCTGAGTTCCAAGACTGCCACAGCTACATAGTGAACACCCTATCTTAAAAATAAACAAATTTTTAAAACACAAAAAGGCAAACAAAACTATTAAAACAAACAAACAATAACAACTACAACATATCCCCTGCCCTTTCAGTAACTCTTATTTAAAAATATTTTGAGAATCCCACACATATACAATTTACCTATTTACCCCAGACTTCCCGAAACATCTCCTGGACACCCCCCCCCCTTATTTTTTTCACAAGAGGGTTTTATGCACCTGGGTTTGCCTCAAATTCACTATCTACCTGGGCTAGCCACTAATTCCAGATGCTCCTGCCCCAACCTCAAGTATTCCGAATGAAATGCATGCACCACTGCACCCCACATTTTAAAAATATTTTATTTTCTAAGTATTTTACCTACGTGTATATATGTGCACCAATGGAAGCATGCAGAGGCCAGCAAGCCATGGAGCTAGAATCAGAACTGATAGTGAGCTGCTAAGTGGGTGCTGAGAACTGAACCTGGGTCTTCCGCAAGAGAGAATGTTCTTGTTTCAAGACAGGGCTTCTCTGCATGGCCCTGGCTGTCCTGGATCTCCCTTCTAAGACCAGGCTAGCCTCAAACTCAGAAGAGATCCACTTGCCTTGGCTTCTTGAATGCTAGGATTAAATGTGTGCCACCACTGCCAGGCTCAGCAAATATTCTTAAGCACTAAGCAATCCTCCAAGCATTACTACCACATTTTAAAAATGCTTTGAAGATGTGACTTTATAGATTTTCTAACTTGGAGTGTTAAACCCCCTCCTGCAAATGTTTCCAGACAGTCCCCTAAAATCTACCCCAATAATGCTGAGGCTGGCTGAACCTCCACTCCCTCAAAACACCAGCCACCAGGTGCTTATCTCTAGAATAAAAGGTAAGGCCAACCTTCAAGTTAAACACCAACTAGGGAACTCTCTTCCCAGGGGCCCCACCCTTGCTCAGAGGCAGAGAAAAATAGGTACAGGTTCACTCCCTGTGAGATTCATAGTAGAAAATCAGGCCTTTAAAAGCCATGGGCCTATTGAGGAAGCTAGCCTGTTGCAGTTCACAGAAATGATTGTAGGTGACAGCTATCAATCAAACATGTAAAATGTTTTAGAACCTAGTTATGCTTTTTTAAAAAAAAAAATTTATATTTTATTTATATGAGTACACTGTAGCTGTCTTCAGACACACCAGAAGAGAGGATCAGATCCCATTACAGATGGTTGTGAGCCACCATGTGGTTGCTGGGAATTGAACTCAGGACCTCTGGAAGAGCAGTCAGTGCTCTTAACCATTGAGCCATCTCTCCAGCCCCTACTTATGCTTTTTTAAAAGATTTATTTTAGCCAGGCAGTAGTGGCACATGCCTATAATCCCAGCACTTGGAAGGCAGAGGCAGGCAGGTTTCTGAGTTCGAGGCCAGCCTGGTCTACAGAGTGAGTTCCAGGACAGCCGGGGGTATACAGAGAAACCCTGTCTCAAAAAAAACAAAACAAAAAAAAAACTTATTTTATGTATATGAGTAGTGTCCATCTCTTCAGCAACACCAGAAGAGGGCATCAGATCCCATTACAGATGGTTGTGAGCCACCATGTGGTTGCTTGGAACTGACCTCAGAGTCTGGAAGAGCATCTAGCACTCTTAACTGCTGAGCCATTGCTCCTGCCCTGTAATCTCTACTTTTTTTTTTTCTTTTGGTTTTTCGAGGCAGGGTTTCTCTGCATAGCCTTGGCTGTCCTGGTCCTGGAACAAACCAGGCTGGCCTCAAACTCAGTAATCTCTACTCTTAAAGATACACCTAGTAGTTCCAAGATCTGGCTTTGCCAGTAAGCACTAGGCTCAAATGACCCTATCACTCCTAGTGACCCTCTAGGAAAATTTTGGCTTCTTGTCCCCACAACTACCTTGGTATTGGGGATGGGGACACATGATAGGATGACAATGAAGATGACAAGGGAACAGAAAGGACCTCCACACAAAGACTGGCTGCAAGAGTTCAAAGTCAGGGCCTCCTACATTTGCCCCAGCTCCAAGACAGTCTTAAATGTTAGTCTCATCCTACACCAAGGATCAGAGGTAGAAAAGCCCACCTTGGACAGCTATCGGTGGTGTGCAGCCCTGTACTACAGCCTGTGGAATGCTGACATTAACTGAAAGCAAGTCAAGAGCTACAGGGTGACAGTCTGTCTCAAGAAAAAAAAATCTAATCTCCCATTTTTGAAGAAAATTCCACTTCCCCTGGGCTTTTTCATTACACTGCTCGACTCTGTTCTTTTGTTAACAACTTTAACTTACTTACTCAGACACGTCTTTGAGTGTATGCTATGGGAGGAGGAGGAGGGGCATGCTATAAGAGGAAAGGGAATCCGTCCCACCTGATCTCCTGCTGGACTGCTAGCAGAAGTGAGCCACCTGACGGGGTGCTGGGACTTGAACTCAGAGTCTCTGGAAGAGAACCCCAGGTGTTCTTCCCACTGGTTCAATTCTCCAGCCCCACTGCTTAACTTTGAATGCTTTATCAAATTATCACATGCCATTAGGTGGCATTGTTTCTAGGAAAGGAAAGATCTAGGAAGGACTTTCAGACATTGTCAGAAAGACAGGAATGGAATGCAACTCCACTCCACTGATGCAGGACAGGCTGATGTCAGCCAGTCCCATCTCCAGAACTGCATAACCGGCATGGGGTGCATACCTAAAGTGCAGCACTTGAAAATGGAGTCAGGTTCCAAGGGCAGCTTCAGCCACAAAGGGGGCACTCTCTCTCTCTCACACACACACAAACACACACACACACACACACACACACACACACACACACACACACCCCTCTACCTTAAAAAAAAATAAGGCAAAACACAGTGCTTCAAAAGGTTGGCATTGTTTACTTTAAGCAACAGTCCAGGACAAAGAAGTACAAGTGTCACAGATGAGTCTTTCTTCATGGTCAAGCACCAGCAGCAGGCATACAGCCAAGTTCTTCCGCTAGGAGGTCTCTGTGGGACCTGCACCTACAGCCCCACTCTGGGATGGCCGGCCTTGTGTGCTTCACCTTGCAATTCCAGGGAGCTTGCTTGTATACCCGAAGCCATTCTCTGTGCTGGGTGGCTCTGTCCAGCAGCCGGCCAGTCACAGTGGCCACCGGCATCCTCAGGGTATGAAAGGCAGCTCCTTTGCTTTGGAGGCAGTGGGATGTGAAGTGCAGCTGCTTTGATCACTCCATATGGCACAGGAAGGTGCACTTAGCAAAGGGCACTGATGGTGGGGCACCAGCAAGGAGAGCAGGGTGGTACCCACCCTTGGACAGCTGGAAGCAGGGGGCTGCAGGGCAGTGCCTGTGGCTGCTGTCTGTCCCATCACATGAAGCCAAGGACAGCATCAAAAACCCTGGTACATAAGAGTCTCTACACATCAGGAACCAGATCATGTGTTCTTAAAAACAGTCTACTACTCTAGTCTACTACTAGAAAACACTCATGCCATGGCCCGCCTACGGACCCAGGAGTCAGACAGACAGAAGAAAAAGGAAGAGAGAAAGCAGGGGAAAAAAAAGACAGCAGTACATAAAGTGCTTCTCTTTTAATGAAACAAATCCGAAAGATGTACAGTCAGGCTCACGTTGTGCAGTTCACAAGCATGGAAAAAACAAACAGAAGGACAGAGTTCCAACACAAGAAGCTAACCCAAGACCAGGCTGGACTTGCCGCCAGGGGGGTTTCTCCTGGATGGCGCTGGGGCCGGAGCCACTGGGCTGGGCACAGGAGCAGCGGGCACTGGCTTCTCTTCCATCTGGGCCAGGTTGGCTTGGAAGTCTGTGTCCACATTTTCTAGGAAAACAAAGTTTCAAAATGGTTCAAACAAGTAGAAAAAGGATATCAACAGTCACCAATTGGGGTAATTGTACCTAGAAATGGAACCTGTCAGTATGTTACCTACTGATTTTGTGTACCTATGTGGTTTCAAATTTACACAAACAGGCTAGGCATGGTAATACATGCCTTTAACTCCTGGTGGTGGAGACAGGAGAATCAGGAGTTCAAGGTCATACTTTGCTATCTAGAAGTTTGAGGCCAGCCAGGGTTACAGGCTGACACCTTTTCTTAAACAATAACTGGGCAGTGGTGGCGCAGTCTTTAATCCCAGTACTTGGGAGGCAGAGGCAGGAGAATTTCTGAGTTCGAGGCCAACCTGGACTACAGAGTGAGTTCCAGGACAGCCAAGGCTACACAGAGAAACCCTGTTTCAAAAAACCAAAAAAGATCCCAAGTATCGGGCTGGATTCCATTCTCTGAGAAATAGGCTCAGATGTATAGTGCCTGTTTGATGTATAGAGCCGGGCAGTGGTGGCGCACGCCTTTAATCCCAGCACTTGGGAGGCAGAGGCAGGTGGATTTCTGAGTTCGAGGCCAGCCTGGTCTACAGAGTGAGTTCCAGGACAGCCAGGGCTACACAGAGAAACCCTGTCTCGGGGAAAAAAAAAAAAAAAAAAACAACCAAATTAAAAATAGGAACTAAAAGCAAGCATAAGGTACTACTTCTATGGTAATTTGAAAATAAATACCAGTGCTCAAACTAGTAATTCTAAAGGGGAATACTTCTTTGTAACACCGAAGAGCAAACTCAGGGCCTCAGTACATCAAACTAAACCCTGTCTATACTAACTTGTGTCTAGCCCATCAACAAGATCACTGAACGAGACACTAGTGAAAAGAATGAGTCATAGCAAGAAGTTTCGGAGTCAGAGGAAGGAGTGGATTGCCTCTGCCTGCAGGCGGGGACTGCTGCCTAAATTTCCTTTTCCCCAAACATACATTTGGGTATAGGTTTGCAATGGCCAGGCTACTTACCTGCTAAGGGCAATACTAGCCTCCAGACTCACAGCCCTGACCCGCTTTTTTACTCTTTTTTTTTTTGAGACAGCATTTGACTATGTAGCCCTGGCTAGCCTGGAACACAAGAGATCCTCCTGCTTGTCTCCCAAGTGTTGGTGTTAAAAATTAAAGACATAGCTGGACATAGTGGTGCATGCATTTAGTCCCAGCACTCAGCATGCAGAGGCCAAGGCCAGCCTGGTCTACAAAGTAACTCTAGGACAGCCAGAGGCTTATTATGTAGAAAGAATGGTTAAATACAGGCTAGCACATCCAATTCATTAAAAACCAAAATTAAATAAATATAGTCTGATTAAAGACTTAGCTAACACACCCAGCTTGTTAGCTAGCTTATAGCTACCACCTGTCCCCTCTACCGCTCCAACCTTTCTGCAGCCTATATCCCTGACTGGGCCTTGAACTCCCAAGAGCAGGGCCAAGTTCTTCCTTGTAGCTATTGTATCTGGTTACCCAAAGGTCATGGCACTTTTTCCCTATCAAAACAAAGCCTATCGTAAGAAAATGTTAGAAATTAGAAAATTAGAAAATGTTGAATGCATCCCCCTTGAAGATAACTGTGAAAGAAGGGACCTTGGATCCAACCAAGTAGGCATAGTTATTTTATGACAAGTGGACTAAAAAGTTACAGCAGTCGAAGTCAGAATACCCAGAGGCTACAGCTGACCAGCCATTTAAAGAGGAATCCAGACTGGAGTGAGCCCTTCCTGCATACTCTGCAGCTGCAGAGGGTAGAGGAGCAACCCCCACTAAGACACACTGCATCTTCTTCAGGGCTCTCTCCAGGCTTTCATATTCAGACTAGCTGGCTAAGGGCGTAGCTCACTGGCAGAGTGCTTGCTAAGCAGAGTGGTGGGCTCTGTGTGTATAAGATGGACTCTTCTAGCACATTCTGTCAAGTGCAGCCTAACAGTGTGGAGCTCTCAGAGCGCACCAGGTGTGCTCATTTGACCTGTGCTCCCTTTACACAAGGCTTGAATCCAACCCTTCATACTATGAAACATAAAACCAGGTAAAGTGACACATCCCTTAATCCTAGAATTGAGGTTTCTGTAGCTCAAGGCCAGCCTAATCTATAAACTTGAGTTCCAGAAAAGACAGGGATATTTACTGAGACCCTGTTTTTTTCTTGTTTATTTTTGTTTTTCCAGACAGGGTTTTTCTGTGTAGCCCTAGTGCCTGCCCCTCTCTATGAACTTTCATTTAAACATTTTTCTTTTTTTCTTTTTTCTTTTTAGTTTTTCAAGACAGGGTTTCTCTGTGTAGCCCTGGCTGTCCTGGAACTCACTCTGTAGCCCAGGCTGGCCTCCAACTCAGAAATCCACCTGCCTCTGCCTCCCAAGTGCTGGGATTAGAGGCATGCTCACCATCACCATGCCCAGCTTAAATTTTTATGTTTTTAGAAGTATTTTGCCTAAATATATCTATAAGCCTTGTGAGTGATTGATGGCTACGGAAATCAGAGGGTGTTGAATGCTGGAACTGAATTACAAATAATTGTAGGTGCTGATACTCGAACCTTGGTCCTCTGAAAGAGTAGCCAGTTCTTTGGTAACCCTAAGCTGTCTCTCTCTCCAGGCCAGAGACTCCTGTGAAAAATGTCAGTTAGCATACCAAACACTGGCCTGACGGTTAGTTGCCTTTTAAACAAGGCTCTTTGGTTTTTGTTTTTCCTTTTTATTTATTTTTCTTTAAAGATTTATTTATTTATTTTATGTGTATAAGTACACTATAGCTGTATAGATGGCTGTGAGCCATCATGTGGCTGCTGGGAATTGAACTCAGGACCTCTGCTTGCTCCGGCCCCACTCGCTTCTGTGTAATACAATGTAGCTGTCTCCAGACCCACCAGAAGAGGGCGTCAGATCTCATTACAGATGGTTGTGAGCCACCATGTGGTTGCTGGGATCCGAACTCAGGATCTTTAGAAGAACAGTCTTACCCACTGAGCCATCTTGCAAGCCCAAAATATTTATTTTATGTATGTGAGTAGACTGTAGCTGTCTTCAGACACATCAGAAGAGGGCATCAGATCTCACGTGGTTGCTGGGAATTGAACTCAGGCCCTCTGGAAGATCAGTCAGTGCTCTTAACCACTGAACCATCTCTCCAGCCTGGTGGTTCAAAGCTTTAATCCCAGCACTTGGGAGGCAGAGACAGGCGGATTTCTGAGTTCGAGACCAGCCTGGTCTACAGAGTGAGTTCCAGGACAGCCAGGGCTACACAGAGAAACCCTGTCCCAACCCCACCCCACCCCCCCCAAAAAATCAATAAACCAAACAAACACCTGCTGAATTGGCCCAAGATGATGAGACACACATATATTTTTTAAATAAGTAGAATGTTAACTCAGACCTACTAACAACATTATAAAAACAGCAATCAGTGCTAAAATATACTCACCATGCATATCACCTTCTCCCTGGAAAAGAAAATTTCAGAATTAGTTCCTGCTTTAATTCATACACATTAAATGATCATAGTTCAAGAGAAGCTAACCCAGTTGAAATTAAATGTGAAATCCCATTTGGGGCTGCATGGTGGTGGTGCACACCTTTAATCCCAGCACCTGGGAGGCAGAGGAAAAGAATCCCTAAATTCAAGGTCAGCCTGGTCTACAGAGTGAGTTCTAAGACAGCCAGGGCTACACAGAGAAACCCTGTCTCAAACACCAAAATCGAAAAAAAAGGAATTCCATTTTGGTAAGGGCAGGGTCTAGCAACAAGTTCGAAGTAATCTGGAGCCATACTGTCCAGCTGTCCAGCACAATAGCTGGCCCCAAAGCCAGTGACACAGACAGACAGACAGGCAGCCAGCCCGCCACAGCCACACACACCCTGAACCAGAGGATCTAGAGGGAATGGTGAGCCTTGGCTTCCCTTCTTCCCTCCCTCCCTCCCTAGGCAGCTGAGCACTCCACAGCTGCTGCAGAGCCTTATACCTAGAATAAGCCTCAGGCTACTCTGAGGCACCAGTCAGGAAGGAGGACCCCCTCCCAGGTAAGTGCCCTCTCAGACACACCCAGGGGACTCAGTGGCAGCTTTCTGCAGGCACATTCCACTGTGACATCAGTGCTGCCAATTCACATGTCTAAAATGTTCAGACAACTGGCATAACTCTTCAACTCCAACACATGAGGTTCGGGGGAAGGTGAGGGATCAGAAGCCGCTGAAGGGTTTAAGACTAACCTAACGCTAACGAGATGTCTGATCAGGTCGAGTTAACTCATGCCTCTGACTTTCTGGCCCTCCTAAGGACTCTCCTACCCCTCCCTTTTTTT
>JADRCC010571099.1:0-12991 GCA_019843855.1 Hylomyscus alleni
TTTTTTTTTTATTGGATATTTTTTTTATTTACTTTTCAAATGTTTTCCCCTTTCCAGAATTCCCTTTCAGAAACTCCCTATCCCATCTCCCCTCTCCTGCCTCTATGAGGATGCTCCCCAACCAACCACCCACTCCTGTCTTTTCCCCCTTGGCATTCCCCTACATTGGGGCATCAAACACCCTCAGACCCAAGGGCCCCTCCACCCACTGATGTCCAACAAGGCCATCCTCTGCCACATATGCGGCCAGAAACATGGGTCCCTCCATGTGTATTCTTTGGTTGGTGGTCCAGTCCCAGGGAGCTCCAGCGGGGATCTAGCCAGTTGACACTGTTGCTCCCTCCATGGGGCTGAAAACCCACTCAGCTCCTTCAGTCCCTTCTCCAACTCCTCCATCAGGGACTCCCATGTTCAGTCCAATGGTTGGCTATGAGCATCGGCCTGTGTATTTATCAGACTCTGGCAGAGCCTCTCAGGAAACATTCATATCAGGCTTCCATCAGCAAGCACTTCCAGGCTTCCACAAAAGCATCCAGGTTTGGTGGCTGTAAATGGGGCGGATCCCCAGGTGGGGCAGTCTCTAGATGGCCTTTCTTTCAGTCTCCACTCTATGCTTTGTCTCCATATTTCCTCCTGTGAGTATTTTGTTTACCCTTCTAAGAAGCACTGAAGCATCCACATTTTGGTCTTGCTTTTTCTTAGACTTTATATGGTCTGTGAATTGAATCTTGGGTATTCCGAACTTATGGGCTAATATCCACTTATTAGTAAGTAAATACTGTGTATTCCTTTGTGACTGAGTTACCTTACTGAGGATATTTTCAAGTTTCATCCATTTGCCTGTGAATTTCATGGAGTCATTGTTTTTTAATAGCTGAGTAATATTCCATTGTGTAAATATACCACATTTTTCTGTATCCATTCCTCTGTTGAGGGACATCTGGGTTCTTTCCAGCTTCTGGCTATTATGAATATGGATGCTATGAACATAGTGAAGCATGTGTCCTTGTTACATGTTGGAGCATCTTTGGGTACTACTGGTCATCAGGTAGTACTATGTCCAATTTCCTGAGGAACTGCCAGACTGATTTCCAGAGTAGTTATACCAGCTTGCAATCTCACCAGCAATGGAGGAGTGTTCCTCTTTCTCCACATCCTCATTAGCATCTGCTGTCACCTGAGTTTTTGATCTTAGCCATTCTGAGTAAGATGTGAAATGGAATCTCAGGGTTGTTTTGATTTGCATGACTGATGACTAAGGATGTTGAATATTTCTTCAGGTGCTTCTCAGCCATTCAGTATTCGTCAGTTGAGAATTCTTTGTTTAGTTCTGTTCCCCATTTTTTAATGCGGTTATTTGGTTCTCTGGAGTCTAACTTCTTGAGTTCTTTGTATATATTGGATATTAGACCAATATCAGATGTGACATTGGTAAAGACTTTTTTCCCATCTGTTGGTTATTGTTTTCTCCTATTGACTGTGTCGTTTGCCTTACAGAAGCTTGCAATTTTATGAAGTCCCATTTGTCAATTCTTGATCTTAGAGCATGAGCCATTGGTGTTCTGTTCGGGAGCTTTTCTCCTGTGCCCATGTGTTTCATACTTTTCTCCACTTCCTCTTCTTTTAGATTCAATGTACCTGTTTTTATGTGGAGGTTCATGGTCCACTTGGACTTGAGCTTTGTACAGAGAGATAAGAATGACCAATTTGCATTCTTCTACATATTGACCTTCAGTTGAACCAACATCATTTATTGAAAATGCTCTTTTTTCCACTGGATGGGTTTAGCTCCTTAGTCAAAGATAAAGTAACCATAGGTGTGTGGGTTCATTTCTGGGTCTTCAATTCTATTTCATTGATATACCTGCCTGTCACTGCACCAATACCATGCAGTTTTTATCACAATTGCTCCATAGTACAACTTGAGGTCAGGGATGCTGATTCCCCCAGAAGTTCTTTCATTGTTAAGAATAGTTTTCACTATCTTGAGTTTTTTGTTATTCCAAAAGAATTTGAGAATTGCTCTAACTCTATGAAGACTTGAATTGGAATTTTGATGGGGATTGCATTTAATCTGTAGATTGCTTTCAGCAAGATGGCCATTTTTACTCTATTATTCCTGCCAATCCATGAGGCATGGTAGATCTTTCCATCTTCTGAGGTCTTCTTTGATTTCTTTCTTCAGAGACTTGAAGTTCTTGTCATACAGATTTTTCACTTGTTTGGTTAGATTCACACTGAGATATTTTATATTGTTTGTGACTATTGTGAAGGGTATTATTTCCCTAATTTTTTTCTCAGCCTGTTTATTGTTTGATTACAGGAAAGGCCTGTTATTTTCTGATGAGATACAGGGAGGGAATGAAATCAGAGGAGAAGAGGAAAGAAATAACTGGGAGGATTAGAAGGAGGGGAAATTGTATCCAGGATATTTTGTATGAGAAGAGAATCTGTTTTCAGTACAAAATAAAATAAAAAGTCTGTCAGGACAAATACTGAAGAACAATAGCAAGGGGTTCAAATTATATTTTCAAGCAACTTAAGGATAGACTTTAAGAGAAAGATAACATGGGTAAATTTGTGGTGAATACTTTATGAAAGATTAAATTATTAAATAAATAGCAAACAGTAAGACAATGTGACTAGCCAGGTGAATGAAGTACAGATATTTGGGTGGTAAAGTAAATGGATTTATGGATTTCTATTTCTTAGACAAACACTCAGGCAGTTATAAACATGCATCTAAACATGCAACTAAACATGCAACTAAACATGCATCTTAGGAAACAAATGGAACAGGAAATAAGTGCTTCTCTTCTGTTCTCACTCAAGAAAATTTAAGAAAAAAAAAAAGCAGATGGGTCAGAACCAAGAACTGAACATTGAAAGGAAGGAAATCGAATACTAAATGAACTTTCCAATCTTAGCACAAGAGAATAATGATCAAGAAAATGGGATGCCACAAGAAAAGGATTTTTAAAGATGCCAAGGAAAGTGATGGTTTCAGGAAGGAAGGGGCAGATAAATCTTGTGGTGACTGAAGCATATGTAGAGATTTATATGTGCCACATAAGCTCATTGATGACCGACCATGTGACAACACAGTGAAGTCCAGGTCTTTCATAGACTCTTGTTTTAAAAGTGAGGGACCCTAAACATGTGTTGTCTAAGTTCCTGTGGTACTTTAGGGATCAAATGCAAGGAGCACTGGTCCATAGCCTGTACTCTTATTGAATGGAACACAAAAGCAGGTGGAAGCCGTTGGAAGTACTAATTAAGGAGCATCTCTATGCAGCCAAGATGAGAACACTTTAGCGGACAGACCAGTGAAGTACAATAGAGCAAAAAATTAGGAACTCTGCTGAGTTAGAAAAACTACACATACCAGTCCTTTTCTCAAGAACTCGCTAACTTAAGACTATGAGAAACGTTCAGAAGGTAATGGTTTTGGTGGTGCACATGCTTTCCTCACAGTGCTTATTAAAACAAATGATATGCTGAAAAATACTTCTGGAAGTTAATAGGCCCACTAGTGGGAAACACAGAGAGGAGAACCATAGACTAGATCTCAATCTATCTGCACATTGAAGAGAATAACAAAGAACAGCCTTTGTTCCTATAGATGTGGTAGCCTATGCCTTCTCCCAGCCTTTCAAATGGGAAAAAATCTTTGAGGAACCCCAGTAGGATATTTGTGCCACATACCCAAGGCTATCGCCACCATCCAAGTCACCACATGTGATCTTTCATTTGCTACGAGTAAATCCTATTCTATACTGAGGGAAGAGTTCTGGAGGGTTAGAGTTTGTTTTGTTTGTTTTTTTTGTTTTGTTTTGTTTTATTTTGTTTTTGTCTCTAGATGTTATTGCACCATTAACATTTAGCAAATGCTCCAGCTAATCTACCTAATATCTCGCAGGCATATCATTGCACATGCCTAATAAGTACATGCTGTACAGTAATTTATCTCACATTGCAGGTGAAAAATAAATAAATAACTTATAGTCACCACTGCTGAATGAGTTTTGACTCTACCCCAGGTTGTAAACCTCACTGAGTCTGATATCATCATTCTCTACAAAGTAGAATCAAAGAACTAATTTTCTGAGTAGGTTAGTGAGCAAAGAAACATAAAAGAAAATTCTGGTAACCTGTGGCCAGTTTTCTGAATTCATTTTCATGAAAATTAAAAAGAGACATTATTTCTTCTAAGTGAATATCTAGCACTGAATGTTTTAGGTAAGCGGAACAATGACTTTCTCCTAGTTGCATGAAGCTTATTCAGGAAGAGTGTTAAAACCATTACTACCTACAGAATTCCCTCTAAGCAAAAAGCTAGGTTTCATTTTCTCCTGAAGACTGGCTTTAAGGTTTCCCCTTAGACATGGCTAGTAAGGGAACAATGACCTGGTGGCATGTTGACTGGGTAAACATCCTTATATTTCCTCTTTATCACCTCTCCCCACAAGTAGTACTGTATTGAGTTATAGGATTATTCATCGCCTCTTTTACAGAAAGACACTTTGAAAAATTGGGTCTTTGTAGTAATATTGACAATGAAAGCAGGTGTTGTCACCTCCTATTAGCATTAATTTGATCAGTGATTCACTACTTTAGACAACTAATATACTCTGCGGTGGGACCTCCTAGGAGAAACAGAGAACAGGCAGAAATAAATACGATCGCAGAGCATGTACGGGAGACAACCTTTATGGGAATATTAAATGTAAGCTGAATAAACGTGTGTTTTCCTTTTATCAGTAATGAAAAGTACCTAATTTCTCTCTAGTAGGAAGACCATCGTGGGGTATGGTTAATTGGTCTTGAAAGACAATTAATATCTGTCAGGAACACGTAGAAAACACACAGGTTTTGCAAACAGTCAATCCCTTTGCCCTGTTTTCTCTGTTGTTGTGTTTATAGTGCCCAGTTCATGTGCTCTTTTGCCATAATAATCTCTAGCTAAATGGTAATTGCTCTATTGACGGCATTACTGTACATTTTTGACAGATCATTATTCATACTTAACCACTTGACCTGGAATAAATGTTAAAGCAATTACCACCGAGAGCTTTTCTATGAGAAAATTGAGGCAAAGTTTAGAGATAATCAAAATGCAAAGCTGATCATGATAGCAATTGGAAAAATGGCAAATCCTATTAAACAGATTTTTATTAGCCAAGTTGATGCCAGTAGATATTATCTGGTAATTTAGTCTTATTAAAAAGAAAATAAAGCAGCTAATTGTTTACCATTCTGGAACTTATTCCAGCTTGCAATTTGCAACTGAAATTAGGCTTTATGTGGCTTGTCTATTTTGTCAAATTGAAATATGAAATCATTTGGTACAAAGCACATCTGCTTGGTGCCTCTTACATTCCTAGAAAAAAAAATCCCTAATTCAATATGTTCTGTACCTGTTGAGACATTATGAATGAAGTGGTCTATAGGAACCAATGAAAAGCTAATATTCACAGTTTTTTATATTGTGGAATATTCAAGTCTTCATTTCTAAGGACTCAATTTTATTCCTGATTTATCTTACTTTATATTCAAACATTTACAAAACTGAATTTTTTTTCCTTAATAAAAGTCAGAATACAGTGAGCTTTTGCAAATACTACCAATATATGTGCCAGTGGTTGGAAATAAGAAATTATATTACAATTTGAACCTCAACTTCAATATATACATTGAAGGAACAATGGTAAAATTTTCAACATATTTGAAGATAAATTCTTTTCAAATTTTAAAAGCAAAATGTTCAGTCAGTTGTATAATGGTGAGAATATTTGATGACCTAACAATGGCTTTTTACCATCCACGAACATAACATTTTTGTTAGTCTTACTTAAATTCTTTGGCAGTCCTGGATGTCCAAAAGATAACTAACTATTGATCCTCAGTCCCCTCTCATTTTTCAAATGGGTAATAGAAAAGTCACAAGAAAGTATTTGTGTGTTTGGGGGGGTGATTGTGAATAAATTGTCTTTTCACATAAAAATCTCATAGAAAGTTATGAAATTATTTACAACAATAACACTTGATAAAAATCCCACTTAATTTCTCTGTGAAACTCCCTTTTGCCCCCTCGTTCTTAAAGGCTGTTAAGTCAAAAGTCTGGCAGGATTCCAAGTCTTTGGTCTAGGACCTTGAGCAAAGCTGTAATCAAAAGTGTGCACAAAGAGACAGAAAATCTTAAACAGATAGTGTAAAGTTTTATTACCCCCCACTGAATCATGAGCCCTGTTTGAAAACTATCATTAAAATTCAGAAAACCGATTACTGATATGCAGCTATGGTTACCTTGGGAGGTGCAGTTATCAGAGTCTGCTCTAGTTGCTTGCTGTACTTTCTACATTAATGGAGGGTTGCTTCCCACCCCCCTACCCTCCTCGACCCCACAGCTAATGAAAGGAGAGACTTTCTTTTAATAAGTCCATAAAACATTAAGTATAGGTTTTTCCTTCTTTCTTTTGCCATTTTCCATTCCCCAAAGAGTCCTCCTGAATGTCTGAAAGGTACACATTTGGGCAGCATCAGATGAGGTCTGGCAGTTTGTAAAGACCTCAGTTTGCTTCTCAGTCCTTTAACTTGGCCTTATCAAAACTGATAATACATATGATAACAGGCTCTAATTGTTTCAAAAATGTCCATACAGAAACATCACTATTTTAAAGGGGGGAGGAGGTTGCCTCTGAACCTTTCCAGACATTTAAAAGACTGAACTCAGAAAAAAAAAAAAAAAAAAGAAACCAAAAAAACAAAAAAACAGTGACTACCAGAGACCTGGAGGTAGTCCCCTGCTTGCCTGGGAGCATACATTTACTGAGGGTGGTACATCCTTATTTTCAAAAGTCAAATGGAGATTTCTATAATCCACTCTGGCTTACATTTCAAATGTGTTCCTTTAAGACTCAAAGCAAAGGTGAGTAAAATTAAGGTATTTTTCCAATATTCTTACTCAATCCTAAGTTTGCAAAATTAAAAAAAAAGAGCTAATTAAAAGAACTGGGGAGTTTTCATTTTATTTTCTTAGTCTGAAGTCCCTCCCAGTAGGTCATTGTACTTTAATGTGTATCAGTCATTTCTGTTGGTGATATTTATCCCTTCATTTAATCCCTCATTTAATATATGCCCTACAATCATTCCCTATTTCAGTTTACAGCTTTTGAACCAGCACTCTTGTCTTGCTTCTCTTGCACATTGGCATCTCAGGAATCCAAGGGTGGGACTCTATTCTTGACCTTGGTCTGGTAACACACCCAAGACTCTATTTCTCTTATTAGGATGTCTTGGCATTAATTCTAATGTATACTTTCTCTTGAATTGTCGTAGTACTAGGAAGACACAGAACAATGGCACCATGTGTATCTTGTGTCAGCTGCTGAATGACTGGGCTAAAGGAAGTCACAGAACACTTAATCAAGTGCTTTATAATCAAGACCTAAAAGGGCTACATACATTGATTCTCTACAACTTACCCCAAGAGCCCTTTCCCTCTGCACTGCTTTGACACCTTCTCAGAGGTTTCAATCCTCTAAGATCTGCAAACAGTATTGAGAATAAACATCATTGACCAAATAAAGATAAATATAAAAGCCATAAAACCATCATAGATTAATCACACCCTAAGACAGACAAGATGAATGGATCAGCAGGGTTTATAAATCCTGGATTTCAGATTATATGTCTACCCCTGACTTCATGCAGCTTTCTGTTAGACTAGGACAATTTCTAGTCAGTCAAGTTATTTTTAGACCACCCTTTTTTTTCCAAATAGACTTTAAAGAAAAATTACTAGTGGTTCTAGATGTGGCCTATGTAGGCTCCCACGTACCCTGACAGCAGGGCACATGGAACCTTTACTTGCCAGTTCCCACAAAGCCTGTAAGACCCAAAGCAGCCTCCTGAGTTGTGTCTCCAGAGCTCCACATAATAGAAATGGAAAATGACTCTCTTCTGAGTCCTTTCTAGCCTCCTACCTAACATAATCCAATTTCTCCATGTCCCATGGATCCCTCTCAGCATCCTGGTACCATAACTTAAAAATTCATCAATACTACATTGTAAATCATGGACACCTGCCCATGGTTTCTTCAAATCATTTTAGCCCCCCTTATCTTCACATACTGACCCTGACTCTCTCCTACACAGTTTATGTCCATTCTTGTTCATGGCTTTTTACTTGTAAGGGAAAAGATACTCTATGAATAGAGAACCAAAGATTGGAGAATTAAAAATTCCAAATGGGAATATTGAGAAATATTTCTCTTGGCCTTCAATTACTATAGATTTCAGAAAGCTAAAATTGAGAGAGTATCTTTCAAAATGAAAGGAATTTTGGATGATACTCTCCTGACCCAGAACCAGCTAGACGGCAGAATCTTGCAGCAGACATCCTGTTCCTCTGGCTTTTCCTGTCTTTGTCCTCCTTCTTCCATGATGTTCCCTGGACCTTAGTTTTAGGGGTTATATCGTCTCCATTTACTACAGAAATGTTTCTTTTGTGAAGAGCGATGGGGTCCACGGATTTGTGGATACAGGGATAAGGATTTAGAACACAGTTCAAGGTTATATTGGTTTAGGAAATGTCAATAGAAGATTCTCTTCTAGGTTCCATGTCATGGGTATTTGGCTAAGCTTACAATACCAGGTATGAATCTCCTACTGTGGAATGGGCACTAAGTCCAATTAGGTGGCCATTGATTAACCTGTAGAGGTGCCACCGTGACAGCTTTGGGGATATCTTGCCATGCTTATCAGTGTTGTGGTTCACAGGCATTTGAGCTAGGTAGGACTATTGGTGTCCTTCTCCCTTGGCAAACTTCATAGCATCTTCTTGTGCTAGGAGAGCTGCTCTGATAGGTGGAAGCTTCCAGATCAGATCGATTATTCCAAACACATTGTCAGAAGTGTGTGGTGCCTCCAGAAATAGGGACTTACCTTCAAATTTTAGAGAGCAACCAAAGATTACGGCAGTTGCCTTTATTGTTTCAGTGGTCTCTTGGACACCTGTGACTAACAAAGAAGTTTCTCATTCAGGTACTGGGGATTCTATTAGTCTATGACTCTTGAGAAAGACTTATCACCCCAAGTACAATAACATCATTAAAATATATGTATAATTTAAATATATAATATCATCTATAACAAATATATTAACAATATATAATCTTAACAATTATATAAAATATAATCACATATCATATAATATTTGCATAGATTATATATAGTTGTTATAGTTAAACAATGAATGAATGGTGTGGAACACTGGTCTTTTTGAACTAGGGACCTACTCTACACCAGTATGATCTTATATAAAATCTTATCTGAAATGAACCTACTTGAAATTATATATATATATATATATATATATATACACACACATACATATATACATATATATGTGTATATATATAAAATATGTGCATACATCCTTTTCATTTATATACATACATATATAATCATACTTGAAAATAAGATTATAATATATAATATATTATATAAGTATAAAATATTGTTTCTCTATGACATTTTCAAATATATTTACTGTTATTTACCCCTCCCCCTGTATATTACAATCTTCCCCTCTACATCATTAAAGTACCTCACATAATGCTCTGTATGTAATGCATATGTACATTTGTACTGAAGAAAATCACTGTGTGAAAATGTGTGTGTCTGTGTGTGAATATATGCATACATCCTTCACTTAGAGTGGCATAAAAACCAGTGATCATTTGACACTCAGAGACAAATTTTATTTTTAGTAATAACCATGTAATTAAATATGAAATAATAATCTTCAGAAAAGACATTTATGAAGTAAAATCCATTAAATTTACTAAACAATTAAAATCCTAAAAATAGATAAAGCTATCTGATTCGACAGAAATGTTACTCAAAAACCATTCATAGGTGCTCAATCCTTATGATAACAGGGCCAAGACACCAGGATTCCCCCTCATGAAGAATTATGTCTATCATTTTAGCAGTTGTTTTGTTATTATAGAAGTAGGGTCCTACACACACATACTGACACACACACAGTCAACATACACCCATCATACACTCAACACACACACACACAAACTCAATACACGCACACATATCCACAGAGCCTTGCTCTCCGTTTTTGGTCACAGCATAGCACAGTGAAATGCCTTTACCATTATCCCTGGATCTTGAACTTCCCAGGCTCCAGGAGCAGGACATCATATATTACTGTTCATTATAAACCATGCAGCCTTGGGTAATTTATTATTGCAGCAGGAAAAACAAACTAACTAACCAATTAACTAGCTCAGACACTGTCCTGTCTGTGTTGTTCTGTGAAAAAGCCTGAAGCTGAGCGAAGACCATTTTGAAAGGCACTGTGATAGGAGGTGAGCACCCAGCCATATCAATAAACTCTTCAGCTTTAGAAATCTCTACAATGTTGGTAATATATAGTGACTTTAATATAGAGTTTAATATTAAATTTGACAAAATAGTCACAAAATTCTGTGTGTGTGTGTGTGTGTGTGTGTGTGAGAGAGAGAGAGAGAGAGAGTGAGAGAGTAATAAATGGCATGAAATCAATAATTTTACTGGTCTGATAATTTTGTTTGTAGCCCAATATATTCTAAGTGCTTAGAAGTGTGTGGCATTTAGAAATGAAATACTATTGTCGAGTGCATGAGCATACATGCTTGTATGCAGACATATTCACATAGTTGCTGCATGTTTAAATGAAATCATATATCTCTGTGCTTACTTTTCAGTCTTTATATTTTGCATGGTTTTGCTTTTGTTTTTTGTTTTTTTCAAACAAGATCTCATGCCCAGGATGGCTTTGTACTTCTTAGGTAACAGACGGTGACTTTAACCTTCTTATGCTCTACCTCTCCTGTGCTGGAATTATACTACCATGCTTGGATTAGTCAGTACTGAATTTCTTGCTGTCTGGGCAAGCATGCTATTGAGGGAGCCACACCCCTAGACTTCTACATTCATTGTTCTCTGGAGTTTTTGCTATTCTAATTAGGAACAGTTGAATTCTATACCATTAATTCCATGAATCTAAACCAGATCTGTTCTCTCCCTTCTCCATTATTATTCTTACGATAGTTTACTAAGGTTGTTAGAGAAAAATACCATTAAGTGAATTAAACAACAGAAGCCTTCCCTTCTTTGATGAGTTGTGATCAGGGCTAGGCTTCCTCATAACATGGAGACCAAGGCTTGTTCATGACTTTCTTCTAACTTTTCAGCTCCTTGACATATGGTAGCACAACCCCAATGATCACAGGACATCTTCTCCAAGGGTACATTTATGACCATATTTCGCTTTAAAGGGACAGTAGTCATATCTTCTAGGGACTCAACCTGCACCAATGTAACTTTATATTAATTTTTTTCAAAACTATCTTACTGAAAAAAAAAAAGGTTACATTATAAAATAGTGGAGGTTAAAACTCTATCACATGAGTTTTGTAAGGACATAATCCAGCACATGAGCGTTTGTTTCTTCTTCTTTATCGCTGTCTTGGCTCTTGCTATTTTTCCTTCCTGGAGTGTCCTTTTCTGCCCTCTACCTATGACTCTTACTCAAGGACTTCAACTGTCAGAATATCAGGAAGTTAACTTACTTTAATAGCTAGATGCCTTTTCATTCTGTCCCTTCTCCTTGATAGCAAGATCCTTGAAAATAGAATCAGAGATAGATAGAAAATATTCTTTATTGCCTAGTGGAGTGCTTGACTCAAAATAACCACCAATGAGTTACATGGAGTAGAGGTTTCCTCATAACTCACAACATTGTCAGGAACAAAACTTATACCTGAACGCAGCTCTGCCTGTCACAATCTAGCCAATGTTAGATAGCAAGCATTTAAATCTCTCATCTTGCCAAGACTATTTTGTAATAATAATAGCTAAGCTTTATTGAAGACCCACCATGCACTGGACCCTGCTCCAATTTCCTCACATACCAAGATTTCATTCCCACTACAACCCTGAGTGACAGTACAATTATCGCCCACTTTTATCTGTTGAAGGGGCTCTAAGGCATGACTAAGCAGTTTATTCAAGCTCTATGCTAGATTATTTCATGGAGACTTTTCCTTAGGTTGTTGGGCTTCAGGCACCAAGTACTCCTAACTACTACTATAAAAGGGATGCTGTTTAAGGGTCTGTTTATTGAAACAGTGACCCCCTGTATATCGCAGGCTGGCCTCAAACTTGGAATCCTCCTGTCTCAGCCTCTCCAGTGTGCACTACCAAAATTTGCTCTATCTCCCATTTTAAGGAACTATAGGACGTGTTTCTGAATCATGAGTTTTATACTGTGACTAATACAATGTAGACCAGATCACAGGTGGTTTGAGTGGAAGGGGAAATTGATACAGAAATTTCTTTCTCTTCCTCTCTGCCCCATATTTTCCCATATTCAGATTTGAAATCACTTAAACTCTCCAGATAGCACCAGAATATCTCATGTGAAGGGTGTAAGACTGTAGTTCTCAACCTTCCTGACATTACAACCCTCACATTACATTACAATTCCTCATGTGTGGTGACCCCAACCATAAATTGTTTTTGTTGATAATTTCACTACTATAATTTTGCTACTATTCTAAATTGTAATGGAAACATCTGATATGCAGGATGGTCTTAGGTGATTCATATAAAAGGATCACTTAGCCTCCTGCCCCACCAAAGGGGTCTCAACCTATATGTTGACACTTACTGGTCTAAGAGGACCTACGTTCCCTTTGAGACTTTTGAGCCTGGAGGTCTCATGCTTTGCAAACTCATATTCAAACTCAGTGGACCCAAACTTTGGAGTCCATAGATGAGTGCTGCTTGATTAAAGCCTGCTGCATGTCAGTGAAATTTTTGATTCTGGTGCTACCTGCAAGAATACATCAGCACTGCAACGACAGGTTGGCACTGTGCATAAAAAGGAAGTGAAATTGACTTGGCTGGAAAGCTGTTAATAAGATCC
>JADRCC010571100.1:0-14567 GCA_019843855.1 Hylomyscus alleni
GCCTCTAGTCTCAACACTTAGGAAGCAGAGGCAAGTGGTTATCTGTGAGTTCAAGGCCAGCCTGGTCTACATAGCGAGTTCCAGGCCATCTAGGACTACGTAGTGAGATCATGTCTCAAAAAACAACAAACCAAGTAAGCAAATAAACAAAAATTCTTAGCCATCTACTTGTTTATTTGAAGAGTGGTGGGTTCAGAGTATAGTACATCTCTTTGAAAGTAGCATGGGGTCCAAAGGCTGTGGCACCACTAAGACTTCTGTAGCCACGGGTTACACTGTGTAAGAGAGGGGAGAGCCTTAGAGTAAACCCTGATAGATGAAATAGCTTTCCTGCCTTTGTACTGAGGCATGCTCATTGATGGCCAGGGCTATCGAAGATGACCAGTCTCCAGCTTTAGCAATACTGGCTGTCAACTGTCAGTGGATATATGAAAGATATCCAAATAAAATTAATATTTCTACGTGGTCAGACTTCCATATCATTTTCCCCAAGTGTCACGACACCTCAACAACAATTTTCACATTATTGAATAAAATCTTTTTTTGTTTTTGATAGCAAACTTTGAGCAGTACATGGTGTTTTAGCAGCAAGAGACAGCAAGTGGACCCTAGAAATGAGGGCCATAAGGATACAGGAGAATAAAGACAGATAAGATATAATAATAAGATATAATAATAGTCAGCCATGGAACACAGTTTTCTGGGGCTTCCAAGTGTGTTCCTTCCCAGCATCTAATGCAGGATGGCATCACTCTGGCAGAAATCATTACCCAGTCCTATATGTGACACATCAACATGAACAAAGAGTTCCAGCAACTATTTACTATGCAATTATATGTTAAGTGTTTTTAACCTTAAATCTATACTCATTTGTGTTAAGGCTAATTAACTTTGATTCACAAGTCAGAATCACCAACTTGTTGATGTTTGTAACTTTTGTAAGATTAGCCAAAACATATTTTGTCATAATATAAGCCAGGGATAGTGAAAGTCTTCTTAAAGGTTTCTTGTGTATCTTAAAAGTTTTAGATGGTGATTCTGCAGAATGTGCTGCGGGTTTCATAGATGGAAAGATACAAAAACCCTGGAATATGGGACATTAAAATTATGTTTATCAGAAAAGTTATTTAAAAGTATCTGAGCTGTCTATCCTCATGCACTATAAGCATATTTTTGTTTTATTTTACTTAAGTTCTATATGTGTGATATACACCTGTGTGTCTGTAGATGCGTTTGCTCGTGGGAAAACATGTGAAGACCAGTAGTTGATCTCAGGATGCCTTTCTCTTTCTCACTCTCCACAATATTTTTTTGAGATGGAATATCTCTCTGAACCTGAAGCTTACCAATTTTGCTAGACTGGCTGTTCGGTGAGTTCCTTGGATCCACCTGTCTTGGTGTCCCCATTATTGGGACACAGATGCATGCTACTAATTGTGCATTTTCCATGGCTTCAGGTGATCAGAATACAGCTCTTCATGCTTGCACAGCAAGCTCTTTACCCAGTGAGTCCTGTTCACCAATTATATATTTTATTATGTAGAAATATTTGAGGCTAACATAACCAGGAATGTTAAGTTGAAGAGTTATCTGATGTCACAACTCAGTTTTTCAGGATGAAATTTAAAATTATTTTTAGAGATATTATATGTTGCTTTGCTTTGCTTGATGTTACTTGCATTTCTCATATCCCCAAGCCTGACCTTTTCAAAGTTAGTTTAATTTACTGTTCTGGTAGTAGCATTTGAATCTAGAGCTTTCTTTCTCTTCCTCCTCCTCCTTCCCGCCACCGCTTACACGCCCATTCACACTCTATCCCTGTTCAGGACATTTATTCTAATGTGAAGGGTCATAGTAGATTGCTGCCATTAGACTACTTTTTCTGATTTTTAAATGTTTATGAAGCTAATAATTATGGACAGAAATAGAGTTGCTTTATGTATAGATTAACCTTATGTCACTCATAAAAATATCTGAAATAATTTGTCTGAGGTTTTTGACAGCAGCTAATACTTAAATCTGAAAAGGTACACTTACTGTTTTAATGAGGAAAGCAATCAGCGGTATGAGGTTAGAAGTCTAGAAAGATCAGCACAGAGGTAAGACTTTGTGAGTATGTCTTGAGAAGTGTTCGGTGATGTCTTTTATCACAAGCTGCTCAGATTACTGAGTAGAAAATGATGTATAACCCTGAAAAATATTATTAATTTCAACTAATAATTTTAGTGCCAGTTACTTCTTATATCATAATCATAATTCTTATACCACTTTGCCATGGGGTATTGTCTTTACTTCTTTGCTTCTCTTCTCTCTACTCCTCTCCATTTATCTCCTAACTTCCTTATTTTCTTTCCTCTTTCTTACCTTAGAATGGTATAATAATATGCTAATTCCTATAAAACTGGAGCTTTTAAATAAGAAGAATTATCATGGATTGGATAGGAAGTATCCATCTTCATACATCATAGACCATTTCCTTATCCTTCATCTGTATAGTTTTTCTGTGTACCAGACATCATTCCTAGACCTTCAATAATATTAATTCACTTAACTTACAAGGGGTCTGAACCATAGAGAATTTGAGTAGCTTGTCTGAATCCATAACAAAAGGTAAATATGTTCTCTCCCATGAAACCATCTGTTTTTCTAAAATCTTTAAGGAAACTTTGTCTGGCTGTACTTTGAGATGAATCACCAATTACATACTTTGGGGTATTTTGTGCATATTTCTCTACCACATGCATGGATTCAAGTTTATGTGTGCTTTGTGTATTTGATATTATCAGCTCATTTGTAGAGATTTTAGCATTGCATTGCTAGAACCTTAAACTAAGAGTCAAGATATATAATCTTCTCTATTCTGGGTCTCAGAAAAACTTGGGAGAAGACCTCGGTAAATTTATGATCACTTAAAATCAATTTACCATAAAATCAAAATACATGAGCTGCACTCATTGATTTTCTTCTTTAAACTTTATACTGAACCAGAATACAAATGGATTTCTACATATCCAGTATGTTTTACTTTCTTGCAGCTTGACATTTGAAAGAACTATAGTCCAAGACCTTAATAGTATTTAAATGTACAGGATATACAACAGCATTTTATTCTCAGAAATTAAATTCTCACAGGGATGAACCTTTAATTGCTTACTCAATACATAGTTGTCAGACCTAAAATCACACACACAAACAACAAAAACAGACTGAACAGGTTGTATTTATGTATGTGTGCATATATGTATACATGTATGTATATATACATACATATATGTATGTGGATATGTATGTATACATATATAAAATATATGTGTGTTTGATTAATTTATACATATGTATATAAATATGCATGTCATTTACAAATATGTATATATACATATACATACATACACACATACATATAAATTAATCACGTACAAATATCAATTGAGAGTAGGAGGAAATTGGGAATCACTGAAAAGAACAAAGGAAAGGTTTAATATTTTAGCATAATAAAATATAATAAGTAAAACAAAACCCATCACATCGATGTTGGATAAGGCAAACCAAAAGAAGGAAAAGAGCCCAAAAAGAAGGCATTACAATTAGAGACTTACTCAGTCACATATTCAGGAACCCTCCTAAAATACTAAGTGAAAGCTAAAATACATTCTTAGAGGACCTGGTGCAGACCTGGGTAAGCTCTGTGATTACTGCTTCTGTTGTTGTGAGCTCATAGGAGCTTTGCTTAGGTGACTTACAGGGCCTGGTTACACTTGTGTCCTCCATTCCCTCTGGCTCATAACAATTTTATACTTCCTCCTCCGTGGGGCTCCCTGAGCAGTTAGAGGAAGTATCTAGTGAGAATATCCCATTTCGAGATGTTTGTTCCAAGGTCTCTGTTCGCATAAGTTCCCACTGTGGATCTCTGTATTTGTTCCCATCTGCTTCAGAAGGAAGCTTCTCTGAGGATGGCAGTGATATTTGAGTACAGCAGAGTACCCTTAGAAGTCATTTTATTGGGTTTTGTTTTAACAAGTAATATTTGCTTTTGCCCTAGATGATTGGGCTATCTGGTTTATGGTTCTTGGTCATCCAAGTAGTGTTGGGTATGGGGTTTGCCTCATGGAGTGCACCTTAAATCAAATCCTACATCAATTGGCTACTCCTCCAAGTTGTGTGCTAGTGTGACAGTTACTCGAGGATTTGGGAATTGATTACCCTAGCATATTTTACAGGCAGGACAGATTGTAAATCAAAGGGTTTGTGTCTGGGTTGGTTGTTTATTTTTCTCTTTTGGTCTGCAAAATACTTTCCCATACCAAATACACTTAGAAGACATAGGTAAAGGTTCTATATGGGTATCAGATTGACAATGTCATGCTCAATGAGTTGTGTGGGCATTGTCTTCAACAGTGGGCTCTTCCTGTCCATCTGTAGTGATCAATCTACTGTCTTTTTCATCAGCCTGGGTTGTTTGGGGATTCTGACTCCTAAGATTCATTTCCAAACTAGGGTGTCTGGGGAATTGAATTTAACATGTCCCAGTACCAGATATTTGCTTGGTGATAAGATTTGGCCAAGTGTTATCCCATCTCCCCCATTATTTGGAGGATTCATTAGGTTTGCCTTCATATATTTTAGAAAGTTTCCAATATATTGAATTTCCATATCACCCCTCAAATGACCCTCAATTCTAGCTGGCTTTCCCTGCATTCATCCTTCAATACCATCTCCTCTCCCCCTCACCAACTGATCCCCCTGCCTACACATAAAATATATTCTTTTTAGGGAGTGCCATGCGTCCCCTCTAGTACATTTTTTTTATATCTAATCTCTCTGAAACTACAGATCATAGTATATCATTTATTTAACAGCTAATATCTGCATACAGGCAAATACTTACCATGCATATATTTCTGGGCCTGGGTTACCTCACTTGGGGTGATTTTTTTCCATCCATTTTCCTGCAGATTTTATGATGTCATTATTTTCAACAGCTGAATAATACTCTATTGAGTAAATGCACCACGTATTCTTTAGGTATTCTTCCATCGAAGGGACCTAGGTTGTTTTCAGTTCTGACTATTATAAATAAAGTAGCGATGAACAGTGTTGAGCAAGTGTCCTTATGGTAGGATGAAGCATCCTTTGACTATATGCCCTTGAGGCAGATCAATTCCCAAATTGCTGAGAAGCGGCCACACCGATTTCCATAGCGGCTTTACAAGTTTGTGCCCCAACTAGCGATGTAGGAGTGTTTCTCTTCTCTGTACTCCACCAGCATGACCTTTCACTTGTGTTATTGATCTTTGTGATTTTTGCAGGTGTAAGATAGAATCCCAAAGGAGTTTTATTTTGCAATTCTCTGATAACTAAAGATGTTGAATATTTAAGTGTTTCTCAGTCACTCGGGATTCCTCTATTGAGAATTTCTTATTTAAATCTACACCCCATTTTTAACTGATTTATTTTTTTATATCTAGTTCTTGAGTTCTTTTTTTTTTCATATTAGCTCTCTGAATAAGTGGATTATTTTAAATGGAATAATAAATAAATTATATGCTAACAGTGCCACTTTCTAATATCAGAATCTCAAAAATCATGCCTAAATAATTTAAGAAATTGTCACAGAATATTGTAAAATGAAATTAAAAATCTATAGTATAAAATACATAATGAATCATATAAAACTACCTTCAGTATACCTGTGGTCAAAAAAAAAAAAACAACAACAAAAAACAAAAACAAACCTTGCCCTATGTGGTTACACCAAGTAAAACTCTTATAGAATGAACTCGAAATTTTTGTTGTGAATTTTATGTGGCAATCATTTTGACAGAAGATTGCAGAGGAATATGGATAGAAGGCCATAATATTCCAGTGTACTTCTTTAAATATGCTACTTGGAAAATCTGATGAATATAAAAGATGTAAATGTTTATGTGTTTATTTTTAGGTGAAGTTTTAATACTGTAGAATATTTGGGGGTGTTTTAAATTCTTCACAGCACATAAAAAGCATAAAGATAGGGAGGAATTGCTATTCAGACCATAACACTCACCTAAAGAAGACAGAGAATTAATTATGAGCTTGAATATGCTAGTGATTATTTTGTTTCCTCCTCTCTCTCTCTCTCTCTCTCTCTCTCTCTCTCTCTCTCTCTCTCTCTCTCTCTCTCACACACACACACACACACACGCACACACGCACACACACACACACACACACAGAGGAATGATTCCCCTCCCCACATTTTTTCTTGGTAATGAAGTTTGGTTCCTAGTAAGAAGCAGAATTTACCTGTGCCAACTGAAAGATGACCATGCATGAAAGTGCTGATTGTGAAATTATAAAGCCAATGAAAAGACAAGTCTTCAATGTCAGTTATAGCATGATGATGTCATACACACGAAGTGACACAAACCCACTGTATGGTTTTACAAACCCACTGTATGGTTTTACTGATAGTGATTATAACAACAGATATGGGGGCTCAGGGAGCAAGAGATGAAGAAGACAAACATGGACCGCCTTCTCATATGAAAAGTTGAAGAGATAGAGCCCAATGAGTCAAGGGACATTTGTGTCATCCTCTACAGAAAACTCGCTTGTGACCACTGCTGTTGAGTTCAAGAAGTTCTGTGTCAGTCTCACATTCTCTAGAGACTCTAGCACATCAATATGCAGGGATGATTGGATCTTGAAAGCTCTAACTTCCTCACTATGGGTGTGTATTTAAAAGCTAGAAATTACTATGGACCCTTCATTTCTGAGTTGTTTGGCTTACTTCTGTCCTACTAAAGTCAACAACTTTCTATACCTTAGCCCTTCTTCATGATATTTCAGCCTTTAAGCAGGCTCAAAAGCAGTAGAGACAGATAGCTATGAGGGGAAATTCTGAAATGCTGAGCCAAAACCACACTAAGACAAAAGATAACTAATGCAGAATAATAATAAGGACCAAGAATAAACCATAAGAATCAGAATCCATACAGGAAAACAGAGGAAATTTTCTCAATATTGATGTAGGAAATGATGTTTTGCATATTAAAAGCACGGATTGTAGAAGCAAAAATAGACAAGTGGAATTACATCAGGCTAAAATATATTCTTTCAAGCAAAAGAATAAAGCAACAAACCTTAGAATGGGATATTCATATTCATAGAGATAATATTTATATTATATATATATATGAATATATATTCATATTCATAGAGATAATATTTATAATATCCAAGGGATTCCAAAATCATTAGAAAAATCAGAAACAAAAGTCTCAAGTAGCTGGATTTAAAAGGTTGTCAATTGTAATAGTTAATAGTGATTGTTAACTTTAGGAGATTTAGAATCAACATGGCAAAAATCTTTAGGGTTTGTCTGTGAGGAAGTTTCTAGATTGGTTCTATTAACACAGATACACCAGTTCTATTGGAGGAGTCCTAGAGTGGATTAAAAAGTAGAAAGCTAACAAATGTCATCAACATTCATCACTATCCAATTCTTGCTTTGGCTACTTGATGATCAATAGCCTGAAGCCTCTGCCTGAGGGAAGACTTTACCATGTTGAACTGTGAAAGAGAGTAAATCCTTCCTTCCTTGAGTTGCTTGCTTTGGGTATTTTGTCATAGCAATGGAAAAATAATGACTACACCAGTATACTTAAGCTGACTTTACTCAACTGAAGAACTAGCAATGGCAAACAATTTTATGGCAAAAGAACCAAACCATGTGAGATATTATTTCACCCTAGTTAAAAGAGTTTTCTGTTTTAATCAGAAAGGGTAGGTATTAGAAAGTGCTGATGAGAATATAGAGAGAGGAATTATTTTAGACTGCAAGTCAAAATGTAAATTCTGATAACTAAAGAACACTATCCAGCAGTCCTGGAGCTCGGAATATATCCGAGGAAATAAATTGCCTTGTTGAAGATATCTGCACAGCCATGTTCACTGCGGCTTCACTGTCAATAGTCAACTAATGAGAACCATAGTGTCCATCCCAGATGAACTGCCAAAAGCAGTGTTATAAGTCAGACACAGAAAGATAAATATATTAGTATCTCACTAATGCATGGAACCTTAAAATTTCCATGTCGTTGAGAATGAGGTAAGAAGGAGGCCTCATGGATCCCAAGATGAGAAGACTAGAGAAGGACTGAATGATAGGTATCAGTTTGTAGTTAGGTAAATAAATGCCAATTCTGGGGTGCTCCTCTACAGGAATGTAAGTACAGAGTACAGTTACTATGTATTCAAAAAGTTAGAAGAAAGCAATTTTATTTCACCATAAAGAAATTTTAAATGACGAGATGGGTATACATTTTACAGGTTTTAATTTGATATAGTATATGCATTTAAGAAAATAGCAATATGATACCCATAAATATGCACACCTTGTGTTTTTGTTCCATATCAGTTACAAATCAATTCTTAAAATTCCAATGTGACTTTTCAAAACTTGAGACATTTCACTTGCTTTCATCTTGTGTAAGTGGCAACATTTGTGTTTAAATTTACTATTGTATTTTATATTTTTGGCATTTCTTTTTATTACTTTCTTTTAAAATAATTATATCCATCATCCTGTGTCACTATTAGTACATCAATAATACATTATTTTGCTATTCTTTTGTTATTCATAAACTCTTATATGATCAATATTTAATGTATGAATATATTTACTACTTCCTGGAAGATATAAGAACACTATCCCACATTAATTTATATTCCCTAACCTTTTATTGTACTATGATTTATTCTTTATGATAAATACTTTATTTTCACTTACCATTAATATTCATTTAGATTTACCGATTCTTACTGTAGGTTCTTTTATGTCTCTATCTCTTTGGTCTTCTCCTTTCTTCTATATATGGCCATTAATATTTCCTTCTCTACCATTATGATTTTGTCATTCACTCCTTGGTTGATGATATATAACTTCATTTCTAAGGGATATTTTTTACTTTTATGGAATTTCATTTGGTTTCATCACCAATGACTAACTTAACTGCCTTCTCAGGTGGTTCCTGTTAAGTCTTGTGATGACTCTCACTTGACTCTCCTGTGATGCTTTGGAACGAATCTCATCCATTTGCTCTGGATATTTTAAGTTTGTCCTCAGTTGTTTAGTTAGGTTGGGATGGATATACCAAGGTATTTTTTGTTTAATTTGTTTTGGTTTGAGATTTTACAATTTTCAACAATGTTTGGATTGGTGGCAGAGTTGCTTTGATTGTTGTCTTAGTTTAGGCTGTAATAACCAAACATTGTAGAATAGACTAAATGACTCTTATAACAAAGAGTAATGTCTGACAGTTCTGGAGGCTGACAATCCAAAGTCAGTGGGAGAGGCAATTTTAGTATTGAAAGAGAGCCAGTATTTCTGGTTTCTCCAGAAAGAGAGAGGGGGGGGGCTACAGGGAGATATTATTGATATAACTATCAGCTACTAAAAGCACAGGAATATCTACATATTTTTCTGGTCTCTAGAACCCTTTTATTGTTGCTTTTTTTATTTCTTTAAGGCAGTAAAATATAGTCATATCATTTCCTCCTTTATTTCTCTTCCTTCAAATCTCTCCTTCAATTTCCTCCCCTCCAACCTCACTTTCTCTCATGACCTTGTTTTCTGTGGCTGTTACTGTTACATAATTACACACACACACACACACACACACACACACACACACACACACGCACTCATGCAAGCATGCAAAGAATATTTATATGTTCATATGTGTTTGTAAGTATAAAACTACAACCTGTTGAGCCCACTTAGTGTTGCTTGAATCAGTACATGATTTCAGGGTTGACTGTTTGGTACTGGATAACCAATTAGGGATTTCATCACTGGGAAGGCTAATGCTGTCTCTTTCCAAAATCATTAGCTGTCTGCAGCCCATTTTTTAAGGTCCAGGTCCTGTGAGATTTCCCCCATGTTAGCATGTCCATTAGTATTGCCATTTACTTATCAGAGACATAATCTCGCACAAGACCTCTTCCACTGGCTCCTAGGATCTTTGTGCCCCATTTTCCATTATGTTCCCTATGCATTAGGAGTTATGTTGTACATGTATTGGGTGGGCATCGGCACCCCATGGTTAGTTGTTCTCAGTACTTTCATCAGTTGTGAATTTCTGTTATGATCGCTGTCTGATGAAATGGTAAGCTCCTTTGATGAGGGCTGAGAGTTACACTTGTCTGTGTGTATAAAGATAAGTATTTATGATGCAGGTAGCAATTATGCTGGTGGTAGTAGCAGTTCTCCTCTAAGATCCACAACCTCACTAGCTCCAGGAAGGTGGCTAGGTTTTAAGTATCAGACATGATTTTTCTTCTATTGAGTGGACCTAACACCTTAACAATACTTAGATATGCAAATGTTTATGATAGTACATCTGTCTTTACTTTGGTATTTATATTTACGTCCCTGAGGTGTAAAAATAACACAATTTGTGCAACTTATACAATTTCTATATCTATATTTATAGTGTTCAAGTTTGAAAAGCCCAATTTCTACATTCCAGAAAGGGTCCTGTTTGTAGTTAGCCACCTTTTTACTGTTCCCAGAGAGCCTTATTATTTTCTACTTAAAGATAAGTGAGGGAGAGTGAGAGTGAGCCATGAAATCAATTTTATTATTTATTATACCTTGTTCTCTAAAACAGCTTTTAAAGTAACTTCTAGGCCAGTTCCTCTATGCAACCATAGTATTCATTAGAATTGGGGTTTAAAAATAACATAGTCACTCCATACAAGTATTTATGTACTTTTCTAAGCATTATTTTATAATTATGTTGACTTCTTATAACTATTAGCATTTCTAAGTTTTTATAAATTGGATTCATCATTAACTATTCTGTTAGAAGCAGCTTTTGAAAACACCTTATGTCATATTTAGGAAATATTTGGGATGTGTTTATTTTTCTATTTTCTTGATTGTTTTTACAAACTAAAATGTGTTCAAATATTTTTCATACAGGTTTGTTAAATATTATATGTATCTCAATATGTATGTGTGTGTGTGTGTAATTTGTATAATATGCTATGATCTATCTCACTTCTTTATTCTGAAATAATGATTTTATGTGCTCATATAGTGCTGAATCAACTCTCTAACTTTCAAAAGAGACTTGATGGATATTTACTTTTAATTTAATCTTATGCACAATTTTCTTATATCATGATTTTAGTCCCAGAATTAAATCTACATAAAGAGATTAGACAAAGAAAAGTATCCCTTTTCCTTTTTTTGTAAGAAAACATCATGTATTATCAGTTAAATTTACTTCTGAAATATGTTTTATAGAAATTTCCTGTGAAAAAATAATGTGGTTCTGGAATGTTTATTGTAAGCTACTCTTTTAAATATGAGCTTGACTTCTTTAAACAGTATAGGACTATTCAGTTACTTTTTTTCTTCTCATATCAGTACTAGAGATTTTGTTTTGTGCTATTTCATAGATGTTCTTGAATCTGTTGGTAAAAATTACTCTAATTTTTCCTGATTTATGCTTTTAATGACTTTAGCTTTGTAACAGTGCCATATTTTTGATAAGTTTATTTCCTTTTTTTCTTGATGATCCAAGAACGATTTTCATCAGCTTTAGTAATCTCTGCGAAGAGATAATTCTCACCTCACTGATTGTTCTCTTAGCTCTGTTGATTTATAATTAATTGTCAATTTCCACTCATTTTTATTATTCTTTTTTATTTATTTTGAATTTTTATAAGGGAGTAACATGTTATTGCTGTTTATAATTGTTTCTTTTGCAACACTTCATAGAAAATACTTAAAAGTAAATAATATCAATATTGCATGAACACTCTTAAGAAAAACTAGGAAGTGTAACTTCTTCCACTTCAGAATTAGTGTTTAAATTTATACTTTTTTCACTATGCACTTTAGGTGCATATCACTACTTTCAGCATGCTGTATTTATTTTGATTCACATCAAAACATATTTAAATTACTCTAGCAAAGTTTCTGGCCTTGACACATTTGAATGTGATTAGATTGCTTCATTTCAAAAGTGAGGCTATTTGTCGTGGATGTTACTGGTTACTGATGTTCATGCACAATATTGCATTTTAGTCATGTGCTCCAAAGTGTGCATGTACATGCTGGGAGAAAGCTAGAAATAGAAAAAAAATAGCTTTGGCAATTAGTACTTATAGGTAGTGCAGTGTAGTAGTTCATTAAATTGTTTATAAAATATTATCTTGAATTAGTCAGAATGAAAGTTTGTATCTATTCTTATAGGCAATATTTTACTCGTGTTTTGAAATCTTTGTGTTTTGGAATCTTCACTTTCTGACATCTCTAGTGGAAACAAATATAAAGTAATTTTATTATAAGTTTTCTTTACCAACATTAGGAATAAAGTTTAATTAAAAGTGGCAAAAATGAAATAAAGTTTTAGGGATGTAATACTAAACAAAATATACCCAATACTTTTATTAATTCTACCTTACAACACATTTCTATTTAAGATATTATTCATCTGAACATTTTTATTAAAAATAGATTGCTTTATTATATAATGCACCCTGATTATAACTTTCTCTCCCTTTACTACTCCAGGTTTTTCCCCACCTCCCATCCCTTCCAGATCCACTCCTTTTCTTTCTCTCATTAGAAAACAAACAGGCTTCTAAGTGATAACAACCAAACATGACAAAATAAAATATAATAGGATAAAGAAAATACTATCATATTGAAGTTACATACAGCAACCCATCAGGAGCAAAGCAGTCCTAAGAGCATCACAAGAGTCAGAGACCCACTCAATCTTACAGTCAAGTCCAATACAAATACTAAACTAATACATATAGTGTATTTGCACAGAACTTAGTGTAGACCCAGGTAGGCCCTGTGCTTGATGCCTCAGATTCTGAGGTCACATATGCCTTGTTTAGCTGATTCAAGGCCTTGTTCTCCTGATGTTTTTCATTTTCTCTGGCCCTTATAAGGTTTCTGCAGCATTTCCTGAGCTCTACAGGGAGGGATTTGTTGGAGACCTCCCATTTATTCTTTCTTTCCACTGCCTGATCTAAGTATATCATAATATCATTTTCTTTTCTTTTATTCTATTTTTTAAACATGCACTATTTGGCTTTACTCTAGATCTCTGGGATGTCTAGTCTCTAGTTCTTGATTACCCAAGCAATGTTGGATATAGTCTCCATCTCATGGAATGGGCCTTAAGTCAGATCATGTATCAATTGGCTACTCTCATGAATTCTGTGTCATAATTAACCCTATAATATTTTGCAAGCAAGACAGGTTTAGGTCAGAGGTTCTGTGTTGTAGGAAATATTTAAAAAGACCTACAGGGTCCCTGAGCTAGCACCATCAACTCTCTGGAGGGGGCGGAGTTCCCTAGTTCCCTTCGCTTTCCACCAGTCCCATGTGAAGACAGTCCACCCAATGGTCAGCTGCCACAACACCCATTTACCTGGTAGAAACAAAACTATAGAAGCTTATAATTAAGAAGTCAGATTTATGTATCAATAAATTCTCAATTCACAAGAAGCCAATGTAATAATTTCAGAACCAATTGATAATGATAAAAGCTGCCTACCTAGATTAGACAGATTATCCCAGATATTCTAACCTTTATGATATCATAACTGCCTGTGGCTATTTAAAGCCATGCTAGTTCAAGTTCTTCTTCCTGTCTGTCAGTTTCCATCTTGACTTCTCCTTCTCTCCTGAGAATCTCTCTGTCTCTCCAACTCTTAGCTCCTCCTCAATTTTCACTGCCCAATCACAGGCCTCCTGTTGCACTAATATTTTAGTGTAATTGGACAGGGAAAATCCTGTCACAGGTCTGTGGTTGCATTGGTGTCCGTATTTCTCTTTCAATAGCCTGCTGAATACCTTCCCATATCAAAGAGACAACAATGTAGAGTTGAAAGCTCCATGAAGGCATCAGCTAGACTTAACCATGTTCACTTAGTTGTTTGGGTGTTGTCCATGGCAATAGGGCTCCATTGTCAGTTTGTGGAGAATAACCCTTTGTCTTAGCACCAGCCTACTCTAATGCAGGCCAATCTGACTACTGGGAGCCTTGCCTGGCCATATCCACCATTACAGGAATCTATATTAAAATTATATTTATAGGTGCCAGGAAGTTTCTACTGCATTAGGTTTCCAAACTCTCTCTACCAAGCTATTCCCAGTTCCAACTGTGTCTTCTCACACTTTCTCCCTTCATCCAATCTCCCCCACATCTTTTACCCCCTGCTTCCATGCTCACCAGCCCTCAGTCTGTTAAATCTATTCTATTTCCCTTTCCAAGTGAGATCACTGAACCCCAATCCTAGACTCCTTCTTGTTTCCTCTTTGAGTCTATGGATTGTAACTTGGTTATCATTTGCTTAATGGCCAATATCCACTTATAAGTGCATGCATACCAATCATATTTGTCTTTCTTGGTCTGGCTTATGTCCTCAGACGTTTTTCTAGTTCCATCCATGTAACTGCAAATTTATTGATGCCATTATTGGAGGGACATCTAGGTTGTTTCTAAAATCTGGGTATTATGAATAAAGCCACAATGAACATTTTTTGAATAAGT